>PVLC010002653.1:0-110645 GCA_004027655.1 Graphiurus murinus | reverse complement strand
ATGAAATTGCCAAGGACGCTCCTCACAGACATAGAAAAATCAATCCTTAAAATCATCGGGAAAAACAAAAAGCCCAGGATAGCCAAAGTAGTTCTTAGCAATAAAAATCATGCAGGAGGCATCACAATACCTGACTTTAAACTCTACTACAAAGCCACAGTAATAAAAACAGCATGGTATTGGCACAAAAATAGATACACAGACCAATGGAGCAGAATAGAAGACTCAGAAACAGACCCACAGACTTACAGTCAACTGATTTTTGACAAAGGAGCCAAAAATATACACTGGAAAAAGGATAGCCTCTTTAATAAATGGTGTTGGCAAAACTGGTTAACCATATGCAGGAAACTGGAAATAAACCCCACTTTCTCACCCTGCACAAGAGTCAACTCAAGATGGTCCTGTTTTTCCACAGCCTACTTCGCTGCAGAGCCCGGCTGCTATCCGCCCCGGCATGGGGATCCGCGCGGAGCGCGGATCGCGGATCGCTGCTTGGTGGCGTCCTTTGTTGTCCTCGCTCTGCTTTCTTGATCTTCTTTATTTGTTTGTGGTTCAAATTTCGTTTTTTTTCCTTCTGTTAAAAAGTTCTTTTTATGGTAAACTTAGATCTAAATCACAGCGTTTGTGGAAAGACGTTTCACTCAGTCGCCATCTTGGATCCTCCCTCGTATTTATTTTTAATGTGCTTTTATTGGTGCATTATCATCTTACATCATAATATAAATCATGTTGACTTTAACAAACATGCAAACAGCATTTTATGCCCCCCATCCCGCCTCCCCATCTCCCCACTTCCCATACAAAGGACTGAGACTAATATTGGGATTTTCACATATGTACACACAGTCAATATTAGTATTTCCCAAACCCAACTTTATTATTTAACAAATATAAAACTGTATAACTGGGACAGACTTTGCTCTATAGAAAATTATATCTCAAGGAGACACAAGGTCATATCCTTGAAATTTCAGATTCTGTATTTGTATATTGTGTTAAATGTAATAAGATTGTGCAGTTATATGCTTATGCCACTTTCGTAATTCATAACCTCTAGTATTTGCCACATTACCCTATTATATTTGCCACTAGAGAGACACCATTGTATTAATTCATTCATTTTTTCATGTAGTTGACAGAAATGAATGAGTTCAGAAATTCAACATTCACATGCTGAATTCCTACTGAATGCCAAACACTGGAATAAAATGATAAATGCTATGCTATCCTTGTTTTCAAAAACTTTGGACTGTTATTGACAGACAAGTCAACCTATGACTAAACTTGTTTGTCTCTTTTGCTATTTATGCAATCCATGGAAATGCTTCCCCACTATCAAATAAAGCAGATAACCTCTTAGAGGAAGAAAATTATAAACTTTATAAAAATAAGGCACTTTATACCTTGGAGTCCTAGAGGTATAGGTTTAAATTTTGGTGAACCAAATTGTATAGTCAGGGTTTACTAGAGTAACATAACTCAGAGGATATATATATATATATATATATATATATATATATATATATATAATATATATATAATCTTATGGTCCAAAGCAGTGTAGTCCCAAGTGGCAGCATGTATGAGCAAAGCCAAAGAAAACCATTAGCTGGTTGAGGTGGTCAGCTCCAAAGGCTGGAGTCTCAGAATAGAAACTACTGATAATGTAGTTCCACTTCAAGATGGAAAGGCCAGGGATCTCTCTGGAGAAATGTTGGTCAAAGATTTATTTGAATAACAAAAGAGCTAAAGGTCAATATCCCAGGCAAGAGTAGAAATGCTTTTTCGGGAAGAACTAGACTGTCCTCCAGGTTGCTTCCTCCTTCCATTTATCCAGATCCCCAGCCTATCAGAATACTACAACCCATATGCAAGGTGGTACTTATCTTTCAATCTATCTTTCCACATGCCAATCATCTCATTAGCACACCCAAAGTCACATACTCTTATAATCCAGTCAAGTTGACAATCCAGATTAACCATCACGAGTCTATCCCTTGTTAACTTGACACCTAATCTGGTCTCTTTAAAATCATACTAATCTCCCAATAAACATAATAGCAATATAAAAATCTCACCTAACATGATGTAACTGTTCTATGCAAAACTGAAAATGTGCCAGTTGCTTCCCCTGAATGGGAGATAAAGTTTTCTGAGTGATGTTTATTCCTGATACTTAGATACTATTGTGAGGCCCAAGTAGAATGCCCCATCCCTTGGTCTCCAGGAGAGCGAGGCCCAAGCAAAGCACTCCCACCCTTGGTTCCCAGGGGAACATTCCACAGACTCAGTGTACCAGGAACTAGCTAGTTGCAAATGGTTCACTGACAAGCCAACCAATCAATGTAAAGGTCAAGCTTGCACAAACAATTGTACAAACAATTGAAGTGTACCCGCCTGTTTGCGGTTTTCATGCTTAAAAACCCCTTGCTGTTGTTGATTGGGGTTCACCTCTAACTAAAGAGCCTGAACCCCAGTGCTCTGGCTAAATAAATCCTCTTGCTGTTTGCAATGAGTCTAGGTCTCGGTGGTCTTCGGGCGGCAGGCACCCGTGACAAAGCCGGTTAGGCCTTGCACTATAATGCAGATTTAACAACACTTAAGTATTAATATTAAATCCATCTATAGTATATTACATAATAGAGGAATAAAGAAAGAAAACAAATCTGCTTAATATATGCACACACATATAAACACATACACACAAATATATTCTTAACAAAGTAGGAATGAAATACTCATGGCAATCACAGCCTCATTTCTATAACTGCTCTTGTGGCCATAGTTGCTTCTTCTACTACCCAGCCCACCAGGCATTGTGCCTCTTTCTTAGTAGTGGGATGAGTCAGATGTAACAACTTATCCTTTACCTTAGAGGAAATATGTTCATGTTCCCCACATCACTGGCCTCCTGGAAATTTCACTGAGATAGAAGGCTGAAATTGTGTTTGGGTCTATTTTCCATCCACTGGCTTGCAAACAGCAAATGCTTCACTGACAAGTCCAGAGTGGTTGCTCTATCATACTCACTTTTCCAATCAAAATAATATCATCAATGTAATGGACCAGTGTAATACCTTGTGAAAGAAAAAAGTGATCAAATAGCTCAGTGAGGACACAGAATGTGTACTTCTGGCCTTTCCAGGTGAAAGTAAATTGCTTCTGGTGGACTGTAGGCAGATCAGGTGTGGTTGGAGGACAAAGATTACTGGAAGTCTGCCCTTGAGGACTACATCTGTTTCTGATCACTTCTCACTCTCTTTGTCTTCTGCTGCCATTAAATCGAGATAAGCTTTTCTCTGCTACGTTATGCTGCTATGATGTTTGCCTTGGATCTGACCACTGCAACTGTGGGGCAGATAAACTTTTCTATGTTGTTCATGTCAGGTATTACGGGCACAGTGATGGAAAAATTGAACAAAGCATACCTCATGAAGCATCTGGAAGCAGAAGCCTAGTTGTGCTTAGGTGTTTGACCCACAGAAATTGAGAAAATAAATTTCTATTATTTTAAGCCACTGAGTTTGGGGAAATTTATTACCCAGCATAACAATAAATAACATATACTGTTTGTAAAAGGATGACATGTCTAAATCCTAGTGCCTGACATCTGGACATATATGATGTCATTCATTGAGTTAAAAAATAAAATTAGGTGTGTTATGGTTTGAATATAGAATGCCCTTGGGAGAACCTCATGTATTGGCAATGCAAAAATATTGAGAGCTGAAATAATTAAATCAGGGATCTAATTTTATCAGTGGATAAATCCACTGAAGGATTTCAGAATGGACTTACTAGGTGGTTACTTAGGTGGGACATGGCTGGAGGAGGTAGATTCCTGGGCATAAGGCCTTAGGGACTATATCTGTCTATGGTTCTCTCTCTATATAGATCTATCTATCTGTCTCTCTCTCTCTCTCTCCCAGCTGCCATGATGTGAGATAAGCTTTTCTACACCAAGTGCCCTGCCATGGCAGTTTCTGCCTTGGAGCCAGGTGACTATAAACTGAAACCTCTGGAATGTCTGAAACCATATGCCCAAATAAATCTTTCCTCCTCGAAGTTGTGTTTCTCAGGTATTTTTGTCACAGTGACAGAAATGCTAACTAAAACAAGGTGAGAAACAGAAATAAGGTGTAGTTGTGGTCAACACATCAACTATATTATCCCAAGGGGTGTCAGGGGTAGCTGTTTATATGAATCTGAAGTTCGTGGAGCTCATAGAAAACATCATGAATGAAGATAAACATTTGGAGATCAGCTGGACTTCAACTCCATAGGGTTACTTGATATTACCTAGAAAGTGAGAGGACATCAGAGGATAAGCCAGTGAGGAAAAGGGGGAATATAGATTTCCTAACCAAGGGAAGGAGCTGATTGAAGTGAGTCTCTTTGACTGAGGAGCCCCAAGGTAATTACTGATAATTAGTATAATGATATGTAGATGTGAGCAGAGAAGTGGAGCAGTGATGACAAGGATGGTGCACCCATTTTAATGTGGAGAGAGAAAGAACAAAGAGGCCTGAGCCAGAACAAGCTTTAGGAAAGGAGACAAAGACAGTTTGTGATGGCTTTTATTCCCTCAGTGAAATAAGAAATAGAATCAGTGGCTCAAAATGTGAGTCAGGTATGGTGATGCATGCCTGTAATCCCAATACTTGGGAAGATGAGACAGGAGAATTACAGGTTCAAGACCAGTCTCAGTAACTTAGGGAAACCCTCAGAAACTTAGCAACACCATGTTTCAAAATAAAATATAAAAAGGGTTTGGGGATGTAGCTCAGAGGTAGAATGCCCCAATTCAGGGTGGCAGGCAGGAAGGAGGGGAGGGAAGGGGAGGGGAGAAAAAGAACTGCATATGGTTTGAGAAAAGATGTGTATTAGGCTTACTAAGCAATATTTAGTATTGAGTGCATACTGGAGATATCAAATATTTTACATGTGAACAGTAAGCATTTTTTTGGTTTTATTTTAGTTTCATCAAATTTGATCTGCTCTCCAACAGAGGCACAAGATGCCAGTGGATTTAACCAATATTTTAAAGGAAAATATAATAAAAGAAAGCATATTAGGGCATAAGGAGAGAGAATTATTTGGAAGCACCAGCAAGGCATATTTTACTTCCAGGGCTAGTAGATAAGGGGATGTTCCAAAAACAGTGAGTAGTTTTCTCCTTAACCTCCTCAGAGTCAGCTAGACTTGTGTTCAAGCAAGAGGTAAAGAGGATGAGGAAACAAGGAGTATTGCTCATGACAGACTCTTAGATTCTAGAAGACAAAACAGAAAACTAAGGGGAATTGGGAGAGAGGCCCAGTGGACCCAGTGAGGGGGTGGTCACCTTGAGATGAGAGCCCAGTATAGCTAAAGTATTGAGTGGAAAGAGGAAGAGTTAGGGGTCCTGTCCTGGCACAGGGACATCCTGTAGAGAGGGGAGACAGTGCAGATTTACTGTGTTGTATAGTATCATGGCGATGAAGGACTTGAGAGATTAATCCTGATAATTCATGTGTCTGTGTACATATGTATTGGAGTGAATAGGGGCTTTGTGGGTGGAAGATCATCCTTAGTAGCCAAAAATAAGAAAGGTTTTCAGTGGAGTTTAGCCTACTTCTGGGCACTGTTTCTGGAGATGATGGGTGAATAGACAAGATCCACTGAGGAATATAGAGTTCTGTGGGCTCCTTCACGGTTGGTGGCTTAGGGGGTATCATATTGTAGAGTGCCTACCATGGTAAAATAAGTACTCCCAAAATAGGATTACCATGAAGGAACTATATGGAAGCATACACTAATCTTTGAAAGGATCCCGCTTAATCCCTGATGCCAGTGAAAGATTAAAAGCCTCTGCTTCTCTTTTGTCTTAGCTGGAAAGATGAGTATTCTCAGGCAGTTCCCTGTGGCAAAGAGTATTTTTGAGCCATTAAAAAGGCACAAGACACTCTCAAAATGTCTTTTCTTCACATTTGGTTCTTATTTAAGTAAAATAAACAACAGGTAAAAAGAAGAAAAAAAGCACATTTTGGAAATCTTATCAAGTTTCTAACAATTCATTAATATTGTTTTAATCTTCCATTTTCAACAGTTTAATTTAGTTGATGATTCTAATTTATATAGGGACAATATTCTTAATTGATTTAATCACACCTTCTGTCTTCCTAGCAAGCCTATTGTTACGTATTGATTTTCATTAATATATATAGACCTCAGATTTCAGCTCTGCCAGCCAAAAGGTTAGCTCTAGGTGTACCAGACTTTAATAATTTTCCCTCTATGCCTGCTGCTGGCAGTCTAACCTACATTCATTAATTTATTCACTAAAATCTTTTTGAGTACTTATGATGTTCCAAGCAATTTATTGACTTGGTTTGTTGATGAAAATTGATAGCACACAGGGCTGGGGATGTGGCTCAGTGGTAGAGCACTTGCCTAGCATGTGCAAGGCCCTGGGTTCAATCTCCAGTACTGAAAGAAAAAAAAGTGATTCTGAATGTGTTTTTTATCAATTTGTACCTAACAAAGATGTATGCTTACAATGCATGCATAATTTAAAAAATAATAATAAAATAAAAAAAATTGATAGCACACAAATAGTAGCAAGGGGCAGGATATCTCCTCACATCTTTAGGAAGATATCTCTAATGAAATAGTCTGAAACCTGAAAGAAGAAAACATTTTTTTCTTTTTTGAAATAGTAAAATGTATCATTTTATTAAAACTTTGACCTTGGAGATATATATATATATATATATATATATATATATATATATATATATATATATATATATATATACAATATTCTACGAGATGAAGTAAAAACTAGGCATAAAACACTTTTGTTAAAAACCAATCATCTATGGTAATCATCTTGAATAAAAACACTTGTGAAATTTGAATTCACTATTTTAGGAAAATAATTCTTTATAGAATGTATAGAAAGTAGGGATTTCCAGGAAGTGGGAACATTGTAAATTTTCCTTTGTCTAGGAAGAGCTTTGCTTGTAGAGTGCTTGGTGAACCACAGGAGAAAGAAATGCAGAGTATTAGAAAGGCTGGCAAAGACCTGTGGACATAGACAGTTGGAGGCTATGATGAGGGGTGTAGATGCTATTCAATGGGCCATGTAGACAGAAGTAGAGGTTTTTGACAGAAAAATAATATGATCCCATTTATATGTGTCAGAATAACAGTTTGGATGTCAAATTAACATTACCATGTGGTTTAGCACAAGAGCCTTAATATCATGGTGATGTAGGTTAAAGTCCCAGTACCAATGCTTGCTTCTCACAATGTGTTTGCATGGTTTGCCCATGTTATGTATATGCTGCCTGTAGAATTGTAGTGATAACTAATAGTATTGTTCCAATGACTGACGGCATTGTATGGACACAAAGTAGACACTCAATAACTTGTGAATTTTCTTCTATTTGCTACGTTTCATAATTTATATTAGATAATTCTGGCTTTGCAAGGAGCATGTAAATGTCATATGAATGCATATGACATTTTATTTAATTAAAGGAGATCAAACTGTCACATCTTGAGCCCTTTTTGAAAGTTGTTGAGATATAAATTATGTACAATAATAATTACTCTGTTTGGGTAAGCAGCTCAGTCTGAGAAAATGTATACAGTCACTTAAACACTACCATAATCAAAATATGAAACAACCCATGACAAAACCAAAATTATTTCCTCTTGGCTGATTTTTGTCAACATGTCCCCATTCCCCTATTGAACATACATCCTGGCAATTTGTTTTGCTTTTTATAAAATATCATATAAATAAAATAAGTAGTATTTTATGTCTAATTTATTTCATTTAGCAAACTCCTTTTGAAATACATTCCTGTTGCTTGTGTCAATAGTTAATTCATTATTTTAATGCTGAAAATATTACACTAACTTGCTCTTTCACATTAACAGTTGATGAACATTAGGTTGATTCCAACCTAATTGTTTAGGTTATTTTTGGCTATTTTTATTAAAGGTACTATATATAAGTCTTGGTGGGAACACATGTTTTTATTGCTATTTGGTAAATTCTTAAGAATGGAATTACTCAGTATTAAGATGATTCTATATTTAACTTGATAAGAAATTGTCAAACTGTTTGCCAAAGTAGTTATACCATTTGCAATTCACACCAGAAGTATATGAGAGATCTGGATGTTCCATGTGTACACCAGCTTTGAAACTGTATTTTTTAATGCTAGTGAATCTAATCAGTTTTTAGTGGATCTCATTAACCCATTTAAGTTGTAAGTCAATTCAACTTGTGAACATACCAAATTTAATTACAACTTAGGCCAAAGCAACTAAAATATTCTTCTTCCTTTCTACTCATATTCATTCAATAGATATCTACTTGGCACTTGTTAAGTGTTCTTATAGAGCTTATGTTCTAATGATAGTAGAATGTGATACCTGCTTGACTCAATGGCTTTATAAGAATAGAGTAAAGCCGGGCATGATGACACACACTTGTAATCCCAGTACTTGGGATGATGAGACAGGAGAATCACAAATTTGTGGCCAGACTCAGCTACTTAGTGAAGCCCTCTGCAACTAGTGAGACCTTGTTTCAAACTAAAGAATAAAAATAGGGCTGGGGGTGTATCTCAGAGGTAGAATGCCCCTGAGTTCAATCCTCAGTACAGAAAAAAAAATACAGTAGATTTCCAAAAAGAACACAGGTCATTTCACTTAAGTCTTAGAAGACAATAAAGCTGTAGGAAGATAAAGGTCAAAAAGGTAACACAGAAATGCCCAACTGCATTAGCCTTTATTAAGCTCAATATAATTGAAGTGTAATTTGAGTAGTTCAAATTTTACTAACGGGTGCCTTTTTTACTTGAAATCTCTGCATCAGGAGCAGTTGGACTAAGAATGAGAATCATTTCAGAATGTTCTTCTAATATATATACTGAGTTTCATATTGCAAAAGACTTTGTTAGTGGAGGAGTTACATATGTTTGTCATTGACAGTAGCCATCAGTTGAAAGAATTTGACATTAGTTAACCTCTCCTGACTTTCATCAATTTGACATCTAATGAATTTTATCTACAGTGAGAATGGATTCACAGATATCCAAAGACAGATGAATATATTCTCAACTGCCATTTCTTCCCTTCATATCCTAAGACTTCTCAAACTCACTGCTGTTTGGTTCAATAAATCTAATAAATTCTGACAACTTGTCTGTTTTATGATATATAAAACTTAAGTTTTGTAATTTATTTTAAATATGCAATTCAATACAATGAATAACAATGAGCTACCACAATCCCACAATAACAGAACTCGCCAACACAGAATGGCAGAGATTAAAAGAAGAACAATTCAGAAATTTAATAGTAGAAATGATTCAAGATTTCTGAGAAGGATGCAGGGAAAGTTGGAAAGAAATAAAAAAACAAATAAAGAATCTGGCACCTTGTGCAGGCATCAAAGAGAATCCTTGAAGACATGAAAGTTGCAATAATTGAAGTGAAGGCATCAATATAAACTATAAAGAGTAGATTATACCACATGGAAAATAGAAAATCACTCTTAGAAGATAAACATTCCAAAAATGAAACCATAGTACATAATTTAGAAAGAAAAATTGACAGTATGAATTGGATATCAGTGAGATCTGGTCCAATTTTAAAAGAGCTAACCTAAGAATAATAGGCATAGAAGAGATATTAGAAGTTGAAATTAATAAAATAAGCCATATTTTCACAGAAGTAATATCAGAGAATTTTCAAAACATAGAAAGAGAAGTTGACACACAGGTTCAGGAAACATATAGAACCCCCTCTAGACAAAACCAAAGAAGAAGTTCACCACACCACATAATAGTCAATCAAATTGACTAATGTAGAAGACAAAGAGAGAATCCTAAAAGCAACAAAAGTAAAAGTCCAAATGACTTTAGAAGCAAACCAATTAGAATCACTCCAGACCTCCAAAAGCAAGTCATGAAAGCCAGGAGGGACTGGAGCAACATATTCCAAACTCTGGAAAAAAAAACAACAACTTCCAGCCAAAATTCTCCTACCCAACAAAACTCTCTAAAAATTGACAGGAAAATAAAAACTTTCCATGACAAACAAAAACTGAAAGAATATATGTCATCCAAACTAGCACTAGAACTAACAAGTAATCATCAGAACCAGAGAAACAATAATTTCCAGGAAGCAAGCAAATAAGCAAAGAAGAACAAATACTACCACAAACAGAGGTCAAAACTCAAACTGTTAGGAATTAAAAATCATCTCTCAATAATCACACTGAATATAAATGGCTTCAACTCCCTAATAAAAAGACACATGGTGGAAAAATGAATTAAAACCCAGAATCCATCTATAAGCTGTCTGCAAGAAAAACAGCTTACAAGCAAAGATTCCAACAAACTAAAGGTGAAGGGCTGGAGTAAGGTAATCCATGCCAATGAAACTCAAAGACAAGCAGGAGTAGCAACTATGATATGAGACAAATTAGACATCAAGCCTAAGCTTATTAGAAGAGACAGAGCAGGGTATTTTTTTTTACTAGTAAAAGGAACAATCCAGCAAGAGGAAATAACAATTATCAACATTTATGCACCAAACATAGGTGCAGCCACTTTCATAAAACAAACTCTGCATATAAAGTTACACATAGATTCCAATACAATACTACTGGGAGACTTCGATACTCTTCTCACATTACTAGGCCAATCTTCTAGACAAAAGATCAGTAAAGATGCCTCAGACCTAAAGAGTACCATAAATTAAATGGACCTATTGGACACATAGAGACTCTTTCACCCAACTATAGCTGAATTCACATTTTTCTCAGCTGCACATGGAACCTTCTCCAAAATAGACCACATTCTGGGCCACAAAGCAAATTTTTTAAAAATGTAACATAATTCCCTGCATCTTTCCAGACCACAAAAGAATGAAGCTAGAAATCAACTCTAAGAAGACCCAGAGTAACCATGTAAACACATGGAGACTGGACACCACACTGCTGAACAAGGAATGGGTCATAGAAGTAGTAAGGGGAGAGATTAAAAAATTCCTAGAAAACAACAAAAACCAGAGACACAACATATCAAAATCTCTTGGACATCTTGAAGAGGAAAATTTATAGCACTCAGTGCCCACATAAGAACAGAAAATCACCAAGTAAATAATCTAATGAAACACTTCAAAGCCCATGAAAAACAAGAACAGTCTAGCCCCAAAGCCAGTAGAAGACAGAAAATTATTAAAATCAGAATAGAGAGCCGGGCGTGGTGGCGCACACTTGTAATCCCAGCATTCGGGAGGCTGAGACCAGAGGATCCGGGTTCGCGACCAGCCTCAGCTACCTAGTGAGGCACTCCGCAACTTAGTGAGACCCGGTTTCAAAATAAAGAATAAAAAAAATAGGGCTGGGGGTATAGCTCGGAGGTAGAATGCCCCTGAGTTCAACCCCCAGTACCACAAAAAAAAAAATCAGAATAGAGAAAAAATACAGAAAATCAAGCAAACCGAAGGCTGGTTTCTTGTAAATATAAACAAGATAGATAAACCATTAGCCAATCTAACTAAAAGAAAGAGAAAATCAACACAAATTACCAAAATAAGAGATGAGAAAGGTGATATTACTGCCAATAGTGTATAAATCCAGGGGATCATCAGTAACTACATTGAAAAACTATACTCCAACACAATGGAAAATCTAGACAAAACTGACAAATTGCTAGGCACATATACCCATTCTAAATTGAGTCAAGAAGATATAGAAAAGTAAAACTGATCAATAGCAATCAAAGAGTTTACCATCAAACAAAAGCCCACAGCCAGAAGGTTTTCCAAGTGAATTTTATAAAACCTTTATAGAAGAACTAATATCAATACTCCTCAATTGATGCTGCAAAAGCATTTGATAAAATCCAATACCCATTCATGTTAAAAGCACTACAGAGAATCAGAATAGAAGAAACATACATCAACATCATAAAGGCAATATACAATAGGCCCACAGCCAACATCATATTAAATGGGGAAAAACTGCAAGAGTTCCCACTAAAAACAGGAATAAGACAAGGATGTCCATTATCACCACTTCTGTTCAACATAGAACTTGAGACTTTAGCCAGAACAATAAGACAAGAGAAGAAAATCAAAGGAGTAAAAGTAGGAAAAGAAGAACTAAAACTATCCCATTTTGCAGATAACATGCATATGATACTTAGAAGACCCAACAAAGAAAACCAAAAACTCATAGACCTGATCAACAAATTTAGTAAAGTGTCTGGATACAAAATCAACCTGCCAGGCGTGGTGGTGCACGCTTATAATCCCAGCATTCGGGAGGCTGAGACCAGAGGATCCAGGTTTGCGGCCAGCCTCAGCTACCTAGTGAGGCACTCTGCAACTTAGTGAGACTCGGTTTCAAAATAAAGAATAAATAATAGGGCTGGGGGTATAGCTCGGAGGTAGAATGCCCCTGAGTTCAATCCCCAGTACTGCAAAAAAAAAAAAAAATCAACCTTAAAAAATCAGAAGATATCCTGTATGCTAACCATAAGTCCATTAAAAAAGAAATCCAGACAACAATTCCACTCACAATAAGCACCCCTAAAAATAAAATACTAGGAATAAACCTAACCAAGGAGGTAAGAGACCTCATAAGGAAAACTGTAAAACATTGAAAAAAAGAATAGAAGAATACCTTAGAAGATGGAATGATCTGTCATATTCTTGGAAAAACAGAATAAATATCATCAAAATGGCCATCCTCTCAAAAATGATCTACAATTTTAATGTGATATCCATTAAATTACCAAGGTCACTCTTCACAGACATAAAAAAATCAGTCCTTAAATTCATTTGGAACAACAAAAAGTCCAGAATAGCCAAAGTAGTTCTAAGCAACAAGAACCACAAACAGACACATAGATCAATGGAGCAGAATAGAAGACTCAGAAACAAACTCACATATTTACACTCAGTTGATTTTTGACAAAAGACCCAAAAAATACACTGGAAAAAAGATAGCATCTTCAACAAATGGTGTTGGCAAAACTGATTAACCATATTCAGAAAAATGGTAATAAACTCCACTTTCTCACCCTGCACAAAAGTCAATTCAAGATGGATCTGGAAGTCAGGCCAGAGACCCTGCAGCTACTTGAAGAGGGCATAGGTCAACACTTCAACACATAGGCACAGGTAAAAACTTTCTCAACAAGACCCCAAAGGCAAAAGAAACTCAAAGGAAGATCAATACATAAGATTGCATTAAACAGAAGAGCTTCTGTGTAGCAAAGGAAACTATAAATAATGTCAACAGAGAGCCCACAGAGTGGGAGAAACTTTTTCCAGCTATTCCTTTATAGAGGACTAATGTCTAGAATATACAGAAAATTCAGGAAACTCACAGCTAAGGAAACAAATAATCCAATCAAAACTGGGCAAACAATCTAAATAGACACTTCACAAAAGAAGAAATACAAATGGCCAATAAATATATGAGGAAATGTTCACTATAATTAGTAATCAGAGAGATGCAATGAAAACTACCTTGAACACAAACACCAACAAATGCTGTCAAGGGTGTGGAGAAGTGGGAATCCTAATACATTGTTGGTGGGATTGAAAACTAGTGCAACCACTTTGGAAAACAGTATGGAGGATTCTCAGATGAATGGGAATGAACCTACCATATGATCCAGCAATACCACTTCTGGGTATCTACCCAAAAGAATGGAAACCAAACTATCAGCCCAATACATGTGTATCTATGTTTATAGCCACACAATTCACAATAGCCAAACTATGGAAGCAGCCAAGATGTCCATCTACAGATGAATGGGTTACAAAACTACGGGATATGTACACAATGGAATTTTACTCAGCCATAAAGAAGAACAAAATCATTTCATATGCAGGGAAATGGATGGAACTGGAAAACATTATGTTAAGTGAGATTAGTCAGTCACAAAAAGAAAAAAATCGTATGCTCCCCCTAATATGCAGAAGTTAGGGAGAAAGTGGGACATAAGAAGGACTCTAGACAAAGAAGGAGAAACCTTAGATGAGCAAGAAGGTGACTTAACTTAAGGTGATGGGGGGCCAAAGGGAATCACCCTAATGCACTTGATGTACTTTCACTAACATATCAGAATTAATCACCAAACTGAACTTGAGAAGGAGGGAGGGGCAGGGAGTGGGTAGGGAATTGAGAATGGTTAAATGATATATGTGTGAATGTATGCTTTTACCAGCTTGTACCTAACAAAGATGTAAGATTACAATGCACCAATAAAAAAAATAAATGTGACAGGAATTGATCACATTGATAAAAGACTTTAGGAGTTTTTTTTAAAAATGAAATTCTGTCATTTGAAAGTATATCCTATGACCCAACTATCACTGAAAGGGTAATACAGCACAGAATCAAAAAAGGAATTTTGGAGAGATTGTGTCATTTCACTTGGAACAGAAGATGACCAGATACTTGACCCAGTCACATTGCTGTTTTATAGAATTATTAATACAGGGAAAGAATGTACTGGCTCCAATGAAGAACATTTTTTAATCTAGAGAATCAACAAGGTGAGAGGAGGGACAGGCATTCACCTGTGCTTGGAGGGTGCTCACCTCTGTCAACTGATGACAGTGCAGGGAAATCATTCTAATCTCACCCAACCAAAAATGGTTGACTAATAGGTTTCTCCAAAGACACAGAAATAGTTTATGAAACAACTCACAAACTCATGACATTCTCCATCCAACATCTAACTTAATTGTGTAAACCTAAGTCATCTAGGCCATTATGTTCAGTTCAATTCATAATGGAGTTCCCCAGGGCCTGGAAAAAGAGAAAGAGAATCTAAGAACTTAGGCACTATTTTGAGACAAATAGGTTGTGTTGCCTGTGTAAATCAATAAAACAGAAGCATCCATCTTATGAAAACATTTCACAGCATAAAAGAAGAAACATAATAAAATGTTCATGAATAAGACAAAAAGGAATTAAAGCATTAACTCCACAAGTCAAAGCAACAGCTAACACAAAAACTGCTTTTTATGCATATCAAGGAAATATCTTGATCTTGGTGATTAATGAGAAAATACAACAAATTGAGATGAATTTGAAGCCAGCTGAGTTTTTAAAAGTTAAGGAAATAGTACTGGTAAAGAATCAACAACTACCTGAAAAATTCCCTCACTGGATACCAACCCTGAAAAACTGATCTGGAACCTATAATCTCCAAAACTTGTGACAAAATACATTTCTGTTATTTAGCTATGATACTTTGGTACTTTGTTTTGGCAGTGCAAGCCAATATAGAAAAAAGTAAGTCTTGAACTAATCAACTAATCACGGTAAATAATTTTAAGTTAAAAAACTGAAATACCTTAGTTTTAAATGAATTATAGAATGGAATATGTAATGATAAGGGCAGAGAGATATCCAGGCACATTATAGTGAGGTGCAAGAAAATTAAACACAAAGAGAAAATTTTAAAATTCACCATGGAGGAAAAAACATATGCCCATGAAGTTTTCATAATCATACTCAGCCATACATTTCATCAGCAACATGGATTATGGGAGAAAAATGTAATATTGTCTCTAGATCTAATATCACTTTGAGCCTGTAAATGCCTATCCAGTTTTTAAAAATCATTTAAATGGAATGACTCAAGAAATATATTTCTGAAATTTGGCATCTCAAATTGTTCCTATTACAAAATCTCTCTTTTAAAAAATGCTTTGGAGAAACTTCTACAACAAAATGAAATACAGCCAAAAGAGGCTATGAGAAATTAAGGAAAAATAAATGTTAATAATGTATATTATCCAAAGAATAAAAATCAAGCTGACATGTATTGACAACAGTAGGCTAACGGTCAAGCAGATGTTACCTACCTAGTGGGGAATTGAGAGTGTCTTAGAAGGTATGGTTTATGTGCTGAGCCTGCTGAGGAGTAAAACATAAAATGTGCTAAAGTAACATAAAACAGAGAGAAAATAAGTAGAAAAAACACTGCAGGAAAAATAAAATATATAGCTTTCAAGTAATTAGAATATAGTGTTTCTAAAGGAAGGAAAGGGAGAGAGTATGACAATTCAAAAACCAAGATAAAGCAAAACAAGTGATTTCTGATGTTCCGAACAACTACAGTAAGTATAGTGAGTTCAGTTTATTACTCAGTAAATTTGCTATCATATTATTTATCAGTAGATGCTAGACAAGCTATAAGTTTTCCCTCTTTGATACTGGGGATGGAACCTAAAGACATAATGCCTCTCAGTTATACCCCCAGTCCTTTTTATTTTTTGTTTTGAAACAGGACCTTGATATGTTTCTGAGAGTCTTCCTAAATTGTTAAGGCTAATCTTGAACCTGGGATCCTCCTGTCACAGTCTCTCAGGTACTGGGGTTCCAGGCATGCACCACCACTCCCAGCTGAAAGGATAAATTAAGAAGTGGGACAGTAGGATCCAAGAAGAGAAGGAAGACACAGCAGAAACACCTGAAGTACATGTATAAATTTATGTCAATTCATATGTGACCTCAGGGAGCTAACATGCAGATAGAAAGTAACAGAAGGCTAGCAGAAAAAAATATGCACAGAGGCTTCACCAATGGTTGATCACATCAGAGATACAGTTTTTAGTTTTAATCTCATCAAGTTAAAAGATTAATGCTCCTTTGAATCTCAAGAAAAGCCATGCATGCTTAATAAACAAAGAATATTTCCCCTGCTTAAGGGTTTTCTCCAAAACAAAAAGTCAAAATTTATAATAATATGTGAAATCAAGCATACAAAATGCAAGTTTGTCAGCCAGTAACTTATCTGCCTATTTACACAAAAATCAATATTACTCAAAAGACAATAATGCAAAGCAGAGACACCATATGCAAATTATAATTCTCATAATACAATAAAATATTAATATACACAAGGGGAAAATGAAAATATAAACTCTAGTTAAAAGATAAAAGTAAGTAGAACTGATTCAGAATTCACTCACTCAGATGCTGAAATTACCAGCCACTCACTTTGAAGAACCTATTATAAATATGCTGAGTAACATAAGTAGCTGGCACAATGCATGGACAGATGCTGAAAAGCAGCATAGTAATGCAAATGAAAAAAATAGGTAAATTTTGATTTCTCAAATTAAAATGTAAAATATCTGAAATAAAAAGTCCACATATTTTTGTAACAACACAGAGAAGATAATAGACATGATCCTATTTGTATCACAGACAAAAATAAAATGAAAAGCAAATCAAGAAAGACACAGTTACCTATAGGACAATATGAGATAGTCTAACATATATAGAAACAAAGTTCCATAATGAAAGAGGAAAGGTAGAAAATGGAACAGAAAATCTACTTTAAAAATAGTCAAATGTTTTTCAAATTATTTGAAATAAAGAATATGTATATCCAAAAATTTCAGCAAACTCATGAGTGCACAGACCCGTGGACTGCAAAGGGATTGGGCATCCTTGTCCCTAAGCTTTACTGGTTGTAGCCCACATGTCCATTTGGGCTGGCTGTGCATGCTGCATGAATCTTCTCTTCAAAGGTGTCACTTTTTAGATACCTCTGTCTTCTAGGCATCATCAACACAGCTTTGGTTTCACTACAACAACTCCATGCATCGACCTGTTGAGGGCTTCATGGGGGACTCCAACTCTGTAACACACTGCTTGGCCTCCTAGGTCTTCCTTTGAATTTTCAGTGGAAGCCTTCATGATCCAATAACTCTTGCATTCTGCATGCCTAGAAAACCATATGGTCAGCACCAAATTATGCTGTCAGAGTAGCTGTATCTGGGCCCAGGTGGACCACAATTGCAGTAACCTCTGAATACCTTGCAAGCTGAACATGGGGGGGGGGTGATTCCTGAGGCAGTCCTGGGAGAGCAGGAAGACCCAGGGATTTTTCTGAACCTATTCTGCCTTGAAAAATATTTTCAGCAAACTTACATTTCTATAACTCTCAGTCTGTGATGTCTTGGATGGCTTTGCAGATTTCTGAGATGCCCTCAAGGATTTCTCCTGTTATCCCTATGTAAAGTACTCACTTCTTATGTTGCTGGCAACTGTACCTTCCTTGGCTAAACGTTTATAGAAACTCCTTTTTTGACCAAGCTGCAAATTTTCAAATCTTTCCACTCTGTTCATCTTTATACTTGATTCTCACTATAAATCTGACTGAAAATAGTAATACCCATGCTACAGTCTGAATGCTTTGTTGCCTTGGAATTTCTTCCTCCATGTAAACTCATTCATCACTATTAAGTATGGCCTCCCACAAAGTATCAGGGCATGGACCAAACCATCATGCTTTCCCATGATATGTTGTGCATGACCTCTAGTACATTTCAAGAGTTCTCTTTTCCATCTGAAACCTCAGCAGCATCTTCTTTACTCTCCACATATCTATTATCCTTCTGGTCTTCTGAAACCCCACCAGAATCATTCATTAAGTTCTGCTTACAAAATTTTAGGCTTTATTAGTGAGTATTTTCAAACTATCCCTGAAACCCAATTCCAAAGGATCCCCCACATGGTTGCATTATAGCTATCATCAATGAACCCCATTCTTGGCACCAATTTTTCTTTTAGTCATTTTCCACCACTATAGATAATCAGTTCATGATTATCAACTTATTAAAAGAAAAAGGTTTATTGTAGCTCATGGTTTTAGAGGTTTCAGTCCATGGTTGAGCAGACCATTGCTTATCAGGGTTGGAGACTGAATTGCAATGGAGTGATGAAGCCCCTGGTGAATCAAAATACTCACCTCATGGGCAGGAAGCAAAAAGAAGAAGTGGATAGGTGGTGTCGCACCATCTCATTTAGAGGATATGCTCCAAATGAGGAAAAGATCTCCTACTAGGCCTCACCTCCTAAAGGTTCCATCACCTTTCTATAGTGCCACCCTGGGAACAAAGCTTTTAACCTTTGAGGGACAGTCAACATCTGTACTATAGTGGACTAATGTAAACATCCTTACTTTTTGAGAGTGAGAATCATGGCAATGGCTGAACTAACAAAGATTATATAGAAGATAGTGCTGCATATAGAGTTGTAGCCATTTTCTTCCTTCTATAATAACAGACATAGGTTATGGTGAAACTTAATATATGAAGGAAAAAAGTTAATAATATTTTCTGAAGTTGAAGAAGCATGAAATATGGGTAAGTATATTTATTCATTTTCTAATATCAAAACTTGTGATTTTTTTCAAGTAGCACTTGACCAGAAAATGTCATAATCTGGAAAATTTATTTGTGGAAATCAGTTTATCACTCCACAATGCAAAATCAAGGGTTGTTATTATATTGAGCTGTTTTTTTTCTTTCTTAGAAAGGTAAATAACAAAAGGCTTTTAGGAAAGCTTCTATTTTACTTGATCAGCATTTTTTTTCTTAAGAATTTCTGGCAACATTTTCATCCCCTCATATCTTTTGCTTCTTAGAAACTACAAGTTAATGAGGCTAACTGAATTCTCCTGTGACAAGATCTCCTCCAGCCCCCTCACCATTTTTCTCCTGTTAAAGGGGAGTGTGTTGCTTTCATTTCACCAACGTGTTCATGGTTTGCATTTGCGATGTTGGCCCATTCAACTTTGTATTCTCTAAACCTCTTTTCTGTTATTTTCTTTGTCCTCTCCTTTATTTTACTCCTGTCTGTGCATTTGCTCATTAGTGTCCTATCCATATTGCAGACCCATCACCCAGCAAGTTAATTACTTGTGTGCAATTGAAACCTGCTCTGCAGTGCTTCCATTTGCAGAGCTTCTCCCCGCATCACTGATTTGGCTCCCCCTATTTGGCCTCACCTTTCACTCGCCTGTCCTTTGGACCTATTCCATCTGGCATCCAACAACCATTCAGAGTCTGCATATTTTAATACTGTTAAATGTATCCCTCATCTATTATTCATGAGCCTTCTTTTCATCTGGATTTGTTTATTATGTTTACGGTATGCTAACACTGCCTTGTAGAACTGATGTTTGATCTCCTCCCTCAGCACTTGTCTGTCAAATGTGTTGTCTGTCATTTCCTATTAGGCCATTGTGTTTATGCCAAGCAACTTCCATTTAGAACATGAAAGTGAGCTGGAAGCTTGTGCAGGACACATTTATTTTAAGTGGACCAAGGTCACTTTTATTAATAGCTAAAGGCATTCTGTCACTCATAACAAAAGTTCTACAATTGTGTGGGCTTTTCCTTTATCTTCTTTGAAGAAATGGCATAACCTATCTGTAATATTTTCAGGTTATTAACAGGAGTTTTTTCTTAACCTCAGCTGGGTCATATGTCATAGTCAGTCTAATATTGCTGTTTTGCAAGGACACATGCCTACATCCAGTGCCTGAGAATTAGGCATCTTTGAAATACCATGTAAATATACCTTCTAAAATGTGCTGTGATAGAAAATCTATTGCATATGAAAACAAGAAAACCCAGATTTCTGGGTGTATAAGGCACAGTATTTTAGGAAAATCTTGCTTTCTACAAGTCCAATATATTTGGGATTATTTTTGTCTATTAAAGAGAAGAGGGACTGGAAGTGGTGGTACACACTTTTTTTTTTTTTTTTTGGTACTAGGGATTGAACTCAGGGGCATTCTACCTCTGAGCTATACCCCCAGCCCTATTTTTTATTCTTTATTTTGAAACCGAGTCTCACTAAGTTGCGGAGTGCCTCACTAGGTAGCTGAGGCTGGCCTCGAACCCGGATCCTCCTGTCTCAGCCTCCCGAATGCTGGGATTACAAGCGTGTGCCATGACGCCCAGCCTGGTGGTGCTCACTTGTAATCCCAGTATTTCAGAGGTTGAGACATGAGGATTGCAGGTTTGAGGTTAGCTCTGCAACTCTAACAAGGCTCGCAACAACTTAGTGAGGTCTGTTGTAAAGTTAAAAAAATGAAATAAGACTGGGGCCATAGCTCAGAGGTATGGACCCTGGGCTCAGTCTCTAGTACAAGAGGGGAAATGGGGGGGAGATAGAGAGAGAGAGAGAGAGAGAGAGAGAGAGAGAGAGAGAGAGAGAGAGAGAGAGAGAGAGAAGAGGAAGAGAAGAGTAAATCTTGAGTGTCCCTAAGTGGAATCCTGATATATCAATTGGTCTTAGGGATCTTACTGGTGAAATGGACAAAAATGATAATAATAATAGTTAATAAAAGATTTTATTGTATGTAGTGCTCAATAAGCATGTAATTCACAGAATGATTATTTTACATTTTTAATGTTCTTAGAACCATGTATCTGACTATACAATGGAGAATGATAACATTCACACATTGCTTTTTATATGGGTCTATGTTGGAAATTTACATATAGATTGTCATTTTAGTAATTTATCTAGAATACAAAAAAGTTTATGTCTAAGGTGGCACTTACAGCTTTGGATTTCAATTTAGAACTTTGTACTTTCTATCACAATAGTTCAGCTTTTCTAACAGTGAACTCCCTTAGGTCCATTTACCACTCACTATTTCTTAGCATTCTATAGTTTGAAACCCTTATACAAACCTATCATGTTTTGTAATAATAATCTTGTAGGTTAAACAGGGCTTCATTTAACCTCCTTTTATGACTGAAGAAACTGAAGCACACTGAAGTGACATTGCTATGGCCAAAAGGACATTGTTGGTGACAAAGTTGAGGCAGTCACCAAGGCTCAAACTCCCAGCTTGGGGTTTTCCCTTAGTGCTTCTTCATCCCCCACCTAATATAACATCCACATCCCATTCCTTTGTGAAACCTTCCAAGTTTGCTCTGGTGATTAATTTTGTCCATTGCAAATTATGACAGGCTCAACTAGACTATAAGATTATATTTCCTTCCTTTCTTCCCAGCATAGAAGAACTTGATTAGATGTACTCATACTAATGCGGACACTGAAACTTGCTAATTTTCTCATCCCTCTTTGTGATACAAGATGTGACTATAACAACCCTGATGTGGGGAGGATTGTAGTTTTGATCTCATTACCGCATCCCAGATTCCCTCTTTTCCCTGTCTTGCTGAATGCCCACACAGACACATGATCTTGGTGGTAGGACCTTCCTTGCCAGTGAAACGGTCCATAGCAGGTCTCTGGTGCAGGAACAAGAAGTTTCAGGTCATGTTGTGATTTGGAACACCTCTGCAATGCTTTCTCAACACCAGAGTTCCTAAAGGCTACTCAAAGACCTCAGCTGCAGCCTCATTGCAGTATGGGCTCCCCCTACCTTCACTCTTCTCTTGTAAGTATGTCTCCCAAGAGTTTTCCCCAATAAACCCTTTGCAGACAATAGTAATGAAAACCTTTTTTAGCTTCCTCAAAGCTATAATTTTATCATTCAGGGTTATTATGAGTGTGTGTGTGTGTGTGTGTGTGTGTGTGTGTGTGTGTGTGTGTAGTGGAAATATACTCTCACTCACAGTCCAATTTCTGGTCACTTAGTAATAATGAGTTTGGTTCCTGAGAGTAAATGCTATTACTTGTCTCGGTTTCCACTTAAGATGTTGGTAAAACTCAAGTAGATGAAATAATTTAGGTGAGCTAATAGCACTCATAAACACTGAGACTTGTATTCTTCCTGAATGAGCCTGCTGATTTGATTACCTGGAGCAGATCTCTCTGTATGATCAGCTGTTGGATTCCTAAGTAGACTTGGTCAGTGACTTCTGGGGTTTTGCGATTTGAGGTGAGGACTGCCAAAACATGAATACTGAAAATTTATAATAGACCATATGGTATAGTTGGCCATTTGCTTTAATCTATTCCATTCAATGAGATGAACATGGGTAGTTTTTCCTTTCAATTGAAAGGCTATCTTGCTTTGAGAACAGTCTGAGAAAACAACAACATTTATTAAACACATACTTACCATGCGAAAGAGGAAGAACAGATTGTTGGGTATAATCTTTTTTATGCCCAACTGAAATTAAGCAATTATAACCAAAAAACAAGGTAGCAAAGAGTAGCACCTATTCTAACAGTGTTGGTTTTTGTGAATTTAGGGGCCAAGGGAGCCCCTCCAGTGCCCATTATCATCACATCTATCTATGATTCCCTCCACACTCCCACTGCTGTCCCTTTGTCCCAGTGCTCACTGCATCAACATCTGATACTCTCTACTTCCCAGTTACATTGGATGAAGTTCATGCTGTCCTGGATTTCAGTCTTTCCATGCATTTCTTTGCAGCATGAACTTCCTGTCATGGAAAAAGAAATTAACATTGCAAATATTGTTTAGTTTATAATAAATAAAAAGAATTCAACTAGCCAGGTGTGGTGGCACACGCTTGTAATCCCAGCATTTGGGAGGCTGAGACCGGAGGATCTGAGTTCTCGGCCAGCCTCAGCTACCTAGTGAGACACTCCACAACTTAGTGAGACTCTGTTTCAAAATAAAGAATAAAAAATAGGGCTGGGGGTATAGCTCAGAGGTAGAATGCCCCTGGGTTCAATCCCCAGTACCGCAAAAAAAAAAAAAAGAATTCAACTTGACTTTTCCAAAAAACTCAACTTTCTTACCCTTTGTATGGATTTATTTTTTTAATTTTATTAATTGGTGCATTGTAATCATACATCTTTGTTAGGTACAGCTAGTAAAGGCATATATGCACACATTTCTCATTTAACCCCTTCCCCAATTCCCACCCCACTCCCTCGCCCTTCCTCCCTATCAAATTCAGTTTAGTGATTGACTTTGATGTATTTATGAAAGTACATCATGTGCATTAGGGTGCCCATGCCCCAACCCTGTCCATCACCTTTAGTTAAGTCAATTATTTGCTTATCTAGGGTTTCTCCTTTTTCATCTGGAGTCCCTCTTATGCCCCGTCTTCTCCCTAGCACCCCCATATTAGGGAGAACATATTTTTTTACTCTTTGTGACTGACTAATCTCACTTAACATAATGTTTTCCAGTTCCATCCACTTCCCTGTAAATAACATGATTTTGTTCTTCTTTATGGCTGAGTAAAATTCCATGTGTACATATCCCATAGTTTTTTAATCCATTCATCTGTCGATGGACATCTTGGCTGTTTCCATAGTTTGGCAATTGTGAATTGTGCAGCTATTAACATAGTATACATGCATCAGTCTGATATTTTGGTTTCCATTCTTTTGGGTAGATACCCAGAAGTGGTATTGCTGGATCATACAGTAGGTTCATTACCATTCGTCTGAGGATTCTCCATATTGTTTTCCAAAGTGGTTGCACTAATCTGCAATCCCACCAACAATGTATTGGGGTTCCCAATTCTCCACACCCTTGCCAGCATTTGTTGTTGTTTGTGTTCTTGATAATTGCCATTCTGATTGGAGTTAGGTGAAATCTCAAGGTAGTTTTGATTTGCAATTCTCTGATTGCTAATGATGTGGAACATTTCCTCATACATTTATTGGCCATTTTATTTCTTCTTTTGTGAGGTGTCTATTTAGATCCTTTGCCCATTTTTTCATTGGGTTATTTGTTTTCTTAGCTATGATTTTCTTGAGTTTTCTGTATATCCTAGATATTAGTCCTCTATCAGAAGAGTAGCTGGCAAAAATTTTCTCCCACTGTGTAGGCTCTCTATTGAGGTTCTTGATAGTTTCCTTTGTTGCACAGAAGGTCTTCAGTTTAATGCAATCTCATGTATTTATCTTCCTTTGAGTTGCTTGTGCTTTTGGGGTCTTGTTGAGAAAGTTTTTACCTGTGACTATGTGTTGAATTGTTGGGCCTATGCCCTCTTCAAGTAGCTGAAAGGTCTCTGGTCTGACTTACAGGTTTTCGATCCACCTTGAGTTGACTCTTGTGCAGGGTGAGAAAGTGGGGTTTATTCCCATTTTCCTGCATATGGTTAGCCAGTTTTGCCAACACCATTTGTTAAAAAGGCTATCTTTTTTCCAGTGTATATTTATGACTCCTTTGTCAAAAGTCAGTTGACTGTAAGCACGTGGGTCTGTTTCTGAGTCTTCTATTCTGCTCCATTGGTCTATGTATCTATTTTTGTGCCAATACCATGCTGTTTTTATTACTGTGGCTTTGGTCATAGAGTTTGAAGTCAGGTATTGTGATACCTCCTGCATGGTTCTTGTTGCTAAGAACTACTTTGGCTATTCTGGGCTTTTTGTTGTTCCAAATGAATTTAAGGACTGATTTTTCTATGTCTGTGAGGAGCACCCTTGGTAATTTCATGGGTATTGCATTGAGTCAGATCATTTTTGGGAGGATGGCCATTTTGATGATATTTATTCTGCCTATCCAAGAGCTTGGAAGATCTTTCCATTTTCTAAGGTCTTCATCAATATCTTTTTTCAACTTTTTATAGTTTTCCTTAAAGAGGTCTTTTACCTCTTTGGTTAGGTTTATCCCTAATTATTTTATTTTTCAGAGTGCTATTGTGAGTGGAATTGTTTTCTGGATATCTTTTTCAGTGGATTTATGGTTAGCATACAAGAAAGCTTCTGATTTTTTAAGATTGATTTTGTATCCAGACACTTTGCTGAATTTGTTGATCAGTTCTATAAGATTTTTGGTTGACTTTGTTGTGTCTTCTAAGTATAGTATTATGTCATCTGTGAAAAGGGATAGTTTTAGTTCTTCTTTTCCTATTTTTACCCCTTTGATTTCCTTCTCTTGCCTTATTGCTCTGGCTAGAGTCTCAAGTACTATATTGAACAGAAGAGGTGATAATGGACATCCTTGTCTTGTTCCTGTTTCTAGTGAGAACTCTTGCAGTTTTCTCCATTTAATATGAACTTGAAGACAAGCAGGAGTAGCAACCATGATATCAGATAAATTAGACTTCAAGCCTAAGCTTATCAGAAGAGACAAAGCAGGTCATTTTTTACTAGTGAAAAGAACAATCCAGCAAGAGGAAATAACAATTACCAACATCTATGCCCCCAAAGCAGATGCAGCCACTTTCATAAAACAAACTCTGCATGATATAAAGTCATTCATAGATCTCAATACACTAATATTGGGTGACTTCAATACTCCTCTCATATCACTAGACTGATCTCCTAAACAAAAGCTCAGTAAAGATGCCTCAGACCTAAAGAATACCATAAACCAAATGGACCTATTAGACACATATAGACTCTTTCACCCAACTACAGCTGAATTCATATTTTTCTCAGCTGCACATGGAATCTTCCCCAAAATAGACCACAGTCCTGGCCACAAATCAAGCACTGGCTAATTCAAAAAATGTAACATAATTCCCTGCATCTTTAGACCACAATGGAGTGAAACTAGAAATCAACTCCAAGAAGCCCCAGAGTAACCATGTAAACATTTGGAGACTGAATACCACACTGCTGAACGAGGTTTGGTCATAGAAAAAGTAAGGGGAGAAATTAAAAAATTGCTAGAAACCAATGAAAACAGAGACACAACATATCAAAACCTCTGGGACACTTTGAAGGCATTACTAAGAGGAAAATTTATAGCACTGAGTGTCCACATAAGAAGGACAGAAAATCACCAAATAAATAACATAATGACACAGCTCAAAGCACTTGAAAAACAAGAATAGTCTAAACCCAAAGCTAGTAGTAGATGGGAAATTATGAAAATCAGAGCAGAAATTAATGAAATTGATAATAAAAAAAATACAGAAAATCAACAAAACCAAAATCTGGTTTCTTGAAAAAATAAACAAGATAGATAAACCATTGGCCAACCTAACCAAAAGAAAAAGAGAATCAACCCAAATTACCAAAATAAGAGAAGAAAAAGGGAATATTACCACTGACAGCATAGAAATACAGAGGATTGTCAGAAACTGTTTTGAAAACTCTACTCCAACAAAATGGAAAACCTAGAAGAAATTGACAGATTTCTAGACACATATAACCTTCCTAAATTTAGTCAAGAAGATATAGAAAACTTAAATCGACTAATAACAATCAAAGAGATAGAAACAGCAATAAAGAGTTTACCATCAAACAATAGCCCAGGGCCAGACTGTTTTCCAAGTGAATTTTATAAAACATTTATAGAGGATCTAATCCAATAATCCTCATACTATTCAGTGAAATAGAAAGAAACTGGACCCTCCCAAACACATTCTATGAAGCCAACATCACATTAATAAAGATAGCTCAAGAAAAGAAAACTACAGGCCTATATCACTGATGAACTCAGATGCAAAACTGCTAAACAAAATACTAGCAATGCACATTCCAAACCACATCAAGAAAATTATACACCATGACCAAGCTGGGTTCATCCCACAGATGCAAGGCTGGTTCATCATATGAAAAACAATCCATGTAATTCACCACATAAACAAACTCAAAGACAAAAATCACATGATCATCTCAATTGATGCTGAAAAAGCATTTGACAAGATCCAACACCCATTCATGCTAAAAGCACTGCCGAGAATCAGAATAGAAGGAACATATCTCAACATCATAGAGGCAATATACAATAGGCCCACAGCCAACATCATATTAAATGTATGAATTTATAATTAAAAAACTAAAATTAAAAGAACATTGATTTACATAAATGGAGAAGCAAAAAATCATCCCATCCATTTTACTATCTGACCTTTCATAGATTGCCATTATTGGTAGTTATCTATTTGACCCGCTACTTTTAAACCAGAGCAAATGGGTGTCACCTTTACCAGAAAGCTTGGTCATTGTCCATGCCAAGCTTTCACCAGTTATTCTAACCTCTTGACATATCTCTTGCACCCCAAGAGATATCACAGTTTTACACACCCACCCCTTTCTTCATCTGTCCTGTTGCTTAGAACAATCTCCTCAAAAGGATAAAACTCTATTTCAAGACTCAAATCAAATTCTACCTCATTTGGAAACATGGCTATTATGACTATCTTAAATCATTCCTTCTGTGATAATAAAATGCCACAGGCTGGGAAATATATAAATAGTACAAATGTATTCCTCACAGATAGAGAAGCTGTGAAGGCCTGAATTAAGGCACCAGCAGGTTTGGGATATAGGGAGTGCCTAATCTCTACATTCAATATGGCATCTTGGACAGGTTTGGGATCTTGTCAGAGCTCAGTCTCCACATCCAATGTGGCACCTGAGATGTTGCATCTTTAGGAAGGAATGAGTGCTGTGTTCTCACAAAGAAAAGATGGAGAAAAAAAACTAGGTTGCTACCTTCCACTTCTATTATAAAATCAATAAGCCCATTTCTGAGGACTTCACCTTACTGACCTAATCACCTCCTAAAGCCCCACATCTGGATATGATTATATTGACAATTACATTCCAATATATGAATTTCTGGGCACACAATTCAGATCATAGCACCAATATTTTATAAGATTGTTACACATTTTGCTAGTAATATTGACTTTTTCACATTACCAATAGTGTTTATTGTACCCATCTGTCTCTCTTTACAGCTCTCTTTCTTCAAATTTGGTTCTAAATTGCTGGAAAGAAAGAGCTGTTCTACTCCTGCATCCCCAGAGCCTTTAACACAGGGCCTGGTAATAGTATGTATTCAACACATATGCCCTGCCTGATTGGCTGAGCTTCCCTGGAGAGTTCATTTCAAATGAGTGTAGTTTCAAGTTGACCTCATTTTGCTGATCTGTCTTTTTATGCTCGACCTTAATATTTCAGTTCCCCAGGGCTCAGTCCATGCTTGATGCTTTTTCTTTCTTTATCTTTTTATAGGAACATCCTTTGTGAACTCTGCCCATCATGGTTTAAATGCCATTCTCTCCCAAGTGCATATTTCTTTTCAGACCTCTCTCCTGGTACCAAGTTCCATATTTTCAACTTTTCTCTTGATATTACACATAGATACCTAGTAGACATTTCAAACTTAGTATGTCCACAACTTGATTCTTGATCCTCTTTCTTCATGAGTGGTTATTCTGTGGACTTTCTCTTTTTCATAAATAACAAATCTATCTTGCCAATTGCTCAGGCCAAAATACTGGGTGTCTTACTTGTCTCCTCTCCTTATCTCTCACCCTATCTTAATATATATTGTTGATTCTGTCCTATATGTCTGATCTCTACGAATGTTTTTCACCTTTACTACTGCCACCAGCATCTAAGCCTTCAGTACTTCCTGTCCCTTGGATTTAGCTACAGCCTCTGAATGCCTGTTTTCCTTATAGTCTACTCTCAAAACAGCATTTCTTTAAATGAGCACAATGAATTTATTATTTTTCCTTTCAAAATTCTGCAATGCTTCTCTGTTTCTCTATCTATAAAAGACCATCATAAGATGGTCTAGAAGGTCTGACATGGCCAGACCTCTTGACCTCTGCACAAAGACTCCCCCAACATCAGTCCCTCTCATTGTGTTCTGCTCCAACCACAATGGCCTCATTGCTATTTCTCAAAAATGCTTTTTATTTTTTTGTACCAGCTATTCTTTCTACTTTAAAAGATATCTCCCAGATATCATTATCTCTAACTTGGCATCTCCAGAGTGTTTGCTCTGAAGTCATCATCTCAATGAGGCATAGTTTGATCATTTTTATTTAAAATTGCAGCCAATTCCCCTAACACTAAAACTGCCTTTATGAAGATTTATTTTTCTTTCTTTTTTTTTCAAGTGTTGGAGATGAAACTCAGGTAATTGCTCCATCACTGAGCCACATCCCCATATTTATTTTTTCTTTCATTGTATGTATCACTAATTCTCAACTTATGTTCTCATTCTTTACTCTCAGTCCTTTTAATGCTATACTAAAATGTCTACAAAGGCATGGATCATTGATATTTTGTTCACTGATGTATCCTAAATACAGTAGCTTGGGCTTTGTGCTAGTCCCATGCCTGATACATATTACCCAGAACATATATTTGAATGAATGGAATGGTAAAATAAGTTGTATAGGCCTTGTATCCAATACCCCATCTTTTTATTGTATTTCTGTTGTCACTGAAGCAAGAATTGATTAGTCCGTTCCCTTGAATTCCTTTGCAGACCCACTGTGTGTGGTTGCGTTTAGTCTTGCTTTAAAAACTCTTTTGCCCCTAGTGAGGAAAGAGCACTTCAAATAAGAAACAGCAGAAGTAGATGTACAAGAAATAGGTGTAAACAAAGGGACAAAGACAATAAGGACTCAGTCAAATCAAGATTAAAGATAAGAGAGGGTGTCAAAGGGAAGGTAGCATATAAGACCTGTCAGTTTGGAAAGTGCAGGAGAGGGAGAAGAAATTGCCAGGGAAGAGTGTGATATGACTGAGAACTGTACATGTAACTAAGGAGTGTTGATTGGGGAGGCAGAGTTGGTGACTTTAAGTATATGTGATGTGATAGAGTAAGGTAGATATGCAGGCCTTCTCTTCCATGCTAAGGTATTGGGGACTTTCTGTAGGCAGTTGAGGATGACTATATGCCTCTACAATCAGAGGTGACATCCAGGGTCTTCCACTCATGGAATGTGGGGTTTGAACTCAACTACCTGCCACCCATTGTGGAACCTGGGCTCAAGAAAGCCTCACACTGCATTGACAACTTGGCCTTGTTAAATCACATTTCACCCCTTAACTTTATTTCCTTCATTGGGATTGGGGAGCAAGCTATGTTAATGCAGTCTTAATATAAATTGCAATCTGTTAATTAAAGAAATGAATTTGTTCTAAGAAAACAAAAAATCATTATCATATATAAACACTGTATCAAATAGGTTAGGGTATTTTAGAATTTTTTCTCATCTCATAGGTGCCCATTAATTACTTTTTATCTTGAATAGAAATGACTGTTCCCTCAGGCCCCTGGAAATCATTCTAATTAAGTATCACATAATAGCAATTTAAAACCTTGGAACCTGGACTAGATGCCCTTTGGTTCCAGCTGGCTTTCCTTCGCTGCCACAGGATCCAGAGAGCTTGAGAGGAGCTTTACATCCAGACAGCCTGTCTCTTGCTTCCCAGGTCCTTGAAGCTCCAGGCAGAAAGAAGAGAAGTTTTGAGATGACAGTAGCTTGGGCCACCTTCCAGGCCCCTAGGAAACCATGCTGTACAGAAGTTGTGGGTGTGGACACTTAGGCAGGCAGATTCAGTGTGAGCTCATGCATATGTATTCCCATCAAAATGGTGCATCTCTCAATGAAAAGTGGAGGCAGTCCGTGTGGCACATGCATGAGCCCTGAAGTCACATCTCTTCTTGGTGGTTCTTAGTGGTATGACAGGCAATATGGCCAGGTGCATAAGAACATATACATCATAGTCAGCATATAAATGGGTGGGCTGATTTCTAGTTTGTTTGGTATACATCATGTTTCATTCTGTTATCTTATAATTGCTGCTGCAATCATCCTAAAGCAAGCTATTCACTGTCAAACAACTTTGTTTCCCTCAGGACAGCTCTTAATTTTGAATGCTCAAAGAAGGGGAAAAGGGACTTTGTAATCATTAGGTGAATAAAAAGGCCAGTTATACTCTGGGATCCTTTTATGTACATTTTATTCATATACAAGCAAGTACTAGAGGGATCTAAGAAAAATCAAGAGACAGGAAAGGGGATAGTGGGCTTTGAGGTCAGTTTGGGGTGAAACCTAGTCTCATGGGAGTAACTAGGGAGTGTTGGGTTGGGAAGGCAGAATAGGTAGTTTACAAGTTTACAAGCAAAAATGCCTATTGAGTGGGGCACAGTGGCATGCTCCTGAAATCCTAGTACTTGGAGATTGAGACAGAGGATTACAGGTTTGAGGTTAGCCTCAGCAACTTAGTGATACCCTGTTTCAGAATAGAAAAATTAAAAGTCTGGGGGTCTAGCTCAGAGGGAGAATGCCCCTTGGTTCAAACCCTAGTACTAAATTAAAAAAAAAAAATATATATATATATATATATATATATATATATATATATATATATATATATATATATACACACACACCGTGTGTGTGTGTGTGTGTGTGTGTGTGTGTGTGTGTGTGTGTGTGTGAATCAAATCTCCCTGCTTGGAATCTTGTGTGTCTAATGAGTTACAAACATTCATATGTTCCAGGAAGTATCTGAAGAAGACATTGAAAGCCTCTGTTTTCTTCTCATTCCATACCCTCTTTGGATTATTCTATTCTTGCCCATTGCTTTCTTTTGAATGTGTTCCTCAAAATTCACATGCTGAACTCCTACTAGCAGGGTGATGGAGTTAGGGTGCAACGCCTTTGGCAAATGGTCAGATCTTAAGGGTGGAATCTAGTACCTTCTGACAGGAGACTACAGAGAGCTATTTTATCCTTGCCATTAAACAAAGATGCCACAGGAAGTCAGTCATCCCTGCACCTTCAGCAGACACATGATAGGCTGGCCTCTGGGTCTTGGACTTCCCAGTATCCAGAAATATAAGAAATTTCTGTTTGTTCCCATTTTCTATGATAACATTTATCTGTGTGTCCAACAGGTACTTACCTCCACCATCCTTGAACATAGATGGAATCACCATGGACTCTCATCTAGCTTACCATGCTTCCCGACCCCTACCAACAAATCTGCTTCTGTATTCTTCTCTGTTCTATCTCACCAACACTTCTGAAATCTACCTCCTTTGCTCACCTTGCTGATCTCCACATGGGCTCAGTCTCACTTGGGTAGCTGCCACATCCAGCAATTCTCAGTGGCCTCCCCTCCCCCACCGGTAGTAATGTTGCCTTTTAGAAGCAAAGTTCCCACATCTCATTCCAGACTGGCTCCTTTCCTTACACTATCTCTAGTCCCATTACAGTAATTCAGCTTTCTGAAGGTACTGGAGCCTGAGATCATGTTACACCTTTCTGTGCCCATTCTGCCTCTCAAGGCACCTCTGTGGAGTGCTGACTGGTGGCACATGGCACATAGACCATTGTGACCTGTACACTGTGCTGTCTCTTTCATTGGGCTGAGAACATTTCATTGGGCTCTTTCTACTTGTGCATCCTGGGCACCGAGAGCCTCGTGTGGCCTATGTGGTACATAGGACTTTTCAATGGGGCTCATTATGTTCAGGTCCACATCTTCTTTTTGCTGATGTTTACAATTATGGCTACATATTGTTAATCAGCTTCTTTCCCAGACTTGGAAAGCCAAAGAGTCTCTTGGTATGGTGAGCACCTAAAGCTTTCACATGATCCATGACTGTTGGGTAGTTTAGGTAACACCATATGCATTACAAACAAGCTGGGGCTCTGACTGATGGTCTATATCTCGATGCTCAATTTTAGACAGAGGAAAAACTATAAACATAACTTTAGATTTAAAAAAGCCTTATGTAATTTATATGGATGAATAATATCACTGAAGTTAATTATTTGTTGTTGTAAAAGTAAAATACTATACATATTCATAATTATGATAAAATATGTTCAATTTTTGAACAAAAGTCATTATTAAAAATTTTGAAATCTTTTAATACCTGAGAGACTGGGAAAGTGGCTTAGTGGCAGAGCACTTGCTCAGAATGCATGAAGTCATGAGTTCAATCCCCAGTACAGCAAAATAAATATATAAAAATTAAAAAATAGCAATAATAAAGGGAGAAGATTGTTAAATCATCTACTGAAGTTATGTGCTCACTATATAACCTTCCTGAAAGATAAAATGTTCTTTTGGAACCAACATGTATGTGTATGTATGCATATATATATATATATGTGTGTGTGTGTGTGTGTGTGTGTGTGTGTGTGTGTATATACATATGGATGTGTATATATATGTATGTACACACAGATATATGCACACTTACATAGATATATAGATATATAGATGTATAGATAAATAGTATGTGTAGAGGGTAGTACTGGGGATTGAACCTGGAATATTGAACTCACCCACAGGGCTCCCCTTTTTGTGTGTTAGGAATAGAATATAGGGGCATTCTACCTCATAACTACATCTTCAGCTGTTTTTTATTTTGAAACAGGGTCTCAGTAAGTTGCTAAGGTTCTTCCTAAATTGCTGAGGCTGCCTGGAACCTGTGATCATCTTGCCTCAGCCTTCCAAGTGTTGGGATTATAGGCATATAAGGCATTGCACCTGGCTAAACTACATATTTTAATGAGAAACTTTTAAACATATTAAACATTTCTTTTTTGAAAACTGACTTTAAAATTTTTATTTTCATTTGTTTGTTTTTTGCAGTGCTGGGATGGGACCCAGAGCCTTGTACATGCTAGGCAAGTCTTCTATCACTGATCTACATGCCCAGCTTCAGTTGATTTTTTTTGGTACTAGGGGTTGAACCCAGGACCATTCTACCTCCAAGCAACACCCCACCCCTTTATTTTTTGTTTTTGAAGCAGGATCTTGCTATGTTGCTCAGGGAGAGTCTTGCTCAGTTGCTGAGCAATCCTCCTGTCTCAGTATTGGGATTACAGGCATGCACCACAATACCCAACTTCAGCTGACATTTGATGACTAATTAAGCTCTATTTAGTTCTAAATCAATATATAAATTTGAGATTATAAATATATACAATTAAAAATATATACACCTACTCAACAAATCTGCATATACACACATATATGTATAAAAATACTTGATAAATATATAAAATATTTTACATTTTCCTTATCTCACATGGTAACCATGTGGTAGTTGTTTTAAATCTGTCTCTGTTGGAACTTGACTGTCATTCCTTAGGAGCAAAGGCTATGATCAGATGTTAGCAACTACAGTGTGAATGGAGTGAATGGAAGTTTATTGTCATAAAAGGTTTTTTAGTGAAGAGAGAGCTTAATATTTGACTTGAAGAACTAAAAGTGTGACCTATTTATATCTTCTAGATTTACTAGAAAAAATCACTATTTGTCTTGTGAATTTATGTGAGATACCAATTATGAGAAAATTTGAGGCCATCTTGACATTGTCTAAATATATTTGACTTTTAAATAACCTGACTGCAGGTTAGCAAAGGGGGCAGGGAATGCTCACATGTTCCTTAGGGATTCAAAATCAGATATTAATGTTGATATATTATTCTATATAGTAAAAATATAGTTAGGTTTTACTCAGACTAGGTAAGAGATAGAAAGTTACAAATAATCTGCATTCAGATTTTGGTAGTACCTAGGTAAATGAATATCAGGATGCATGTTGTTGGACAGAAACCAAGCAAGTTTGAAGGTTATAGAGGTGGTTTATGTCAGAAATGTGTTACAAGTATTCCTAGATGTTCAAAGAAAAAAGAGAGTATAGCAGGTAGGCTACATAAGAATGAAAACTTCTGCCAAGTTAGAACATGAAACAAGTGTGACCCCACAAAGTCAACCTGGCAAGAGGAGGCAGGAACCAAGGAGCAAGAGAGCAAACAGATGGTGCTCTTTGCTGGAGAGCAAGCTAAGTGATCTAAAGATCAAGGCAATTCAAGTGAATTACAAGGGACTGTGCTACACACCAGCAGCATGCCAGTGCATAGTTTGTTACCTGTTTTAGCTGAATTTCTCCTGACTGCCTCACCTGCTTTCCTTATGGTGACCCCTTATCTGTCCAATGACTGCTGAGGTGAGCAACTTAGTGCTTTGTGAGTTTCCACCATCTGAAAATAAAGGCCTCAAATTCCTGGTTTCTCTCATAGGCTCTTGACACAGAAGCTCACAACAAAAAGATGGAATGTGATTCCCTAGTCCTTGCCTGAGAGGCTTTGCGGCAGTCCATCTACAAACACATGTGCATGTGTGGGTAGAGGGTACTATAGTCAGTAGACAAGGATGTCAACAAATTGCCTCCCCAGTGTTCTTTCCACTGGGTGGGCCTGACACTAGTTTCCCTATACCTGCTAGATGACAGGCTGCATTTGTTTTTTGCCCTTTCTTGTCTTGCTTTTCTTTCCCTAATTCTTGCTAGAAGAGGATTGTCCATTCCCATAGTGTATTAGCACATACATTTTGCCTTGAACTGCATTTTCTGGACAACTTGGACTAAAACAATAGTTCTGAAAGTACCATCCAGCGGCATCAATATTATTAAAGCTTTTGCCTGTGGTTAGTTGGGATGAAATGTAAGTGAAGGCAAGTCATTGCAATATCAAATAACTGTGAAGTTTAATCATTATGGAGTCAAATAAAATTATTAACCTGCATTTACCAACATGAGAGTCTTGCACAAAGAAATTGCATGGCAGCCTGTGAAAAGGTCTTATCAGCCAGGCTTGGTGACACATGCCTGTAATCCCAGTACTTGGGAGACTGAGACAGGAGAATCACAGGTTCAGGTTTGAGGACAGCCTCAACAATCTAGAGAGACCCTGTTTCAAAATAAAAGTTAAAAAAAGTGCTGGGGATGTAGTTCATAGGTAGAATGTCCCTGGGTTCAATCCCTAGTACCACAAAATAATAATAAAAAAGATCCTGTCCCCTAATGCTTCAGAGAAAACTGAAGCTAAAAGTCAAATGAAAGCTCCTGTTTTAAGGAGACAAACTGTCCATCCTGACTTATCTCTCATTCTAAAGGAAGAATGTTGTGATAAGAAAGAGCAGGATCCTTATACATGGAATGGGTATATTTTAGTGGGTGAGACCAAGACTTCTGAAGTTCTAAATATCCCTAAACTTCTTGCACAATAAAATCAACCTTTCCCTTCTTGGTGTAGGGAAATTGACATCTACTCTCTGGGGATGACATGATGACCTCACTTTTTCCACTCATGGGCAACTCCAATGACTAGTCATTACTTCCTGGTCATATTTTATGACCAGAGTCAAATGCCCAGTCACTCTGTTCCATGTGAACCTACAGACTTTGCAGGACATGGTAATTTGGACTGGCAAGAAATAATGACAATGTGTGGAAAGGCATATTGGAAGTTTTATATCATGGAATGTTGCATAACACATTCACCCATGACTTGGGATAATATTTTCACAAGGATCTCTGTATCTGGTTCTAATAGTCTACTTGAGTAGCGCCTTAAATTTATCAATTAAAAATGATTCACAGTAATGGAATTCAGTTGCCAGAACCACTTTGGGACAACATTGAAGAATAGTCAGAAGACTTGAGGAGTTATTGTTTCAGTCAACATCCTCACTGCTGTCATAGAAAACAACCGACCACCACAACTTACAAGAAGAAGACTTATTTGCTCACAATTCTGGATATTTCAGGGGTTCAGTCCATGTCAGGCCAGATTACATTGGTGGAGCTGATTATAGCAGTGGGAAACAAAGAGGGAGAGAACAGGGGCTCTACACTCACATCAAGCAAGCAAGAGATCAAGGGAAGGATCCCAAGGCTATACTCGTAGAGGCCCTTTTCAGCAATCAAGCCTCACCTCCAATATGGCTGCATTGTCTCCATGAGTCCTAAGTCTAAGCTAAAACAGTAATGACAAAATTGATTGTTTATGTTATATGCAGTAATTCATCATATGACTAAGAATGTGGTTATGGCTGTTCTTTATTAGTCTATATTGATGGTGGAAGATAATTTTCAGATACTATATTCCTGGTATATAATTATGATGACCTTCCAGAAAGCTACTGGACATGAGACAGCATTAAACTGTCACAGACAGTCTTAACAGCCAAGATCTAGGGCAATGAGGCCCCAGCAGAGAGATAGATGGTTAATCAATGATGATAATATGTGCTTTGCATATTCAGAAAAAGTTGAATTTCTAAGCATCTGTGTAAAGCACAACAGGAAATCACATCCCATTGATATTTTCACATTGTTTATTCATAAACTCAGAGATACTGGTTAAAGGAGCAACTGGGTACCTTAATTGAGACTGCATACCATCACTACTATATATATTAAATGCTCATCTTATTCTTTAACCAGAAAATCTTCACCCATTTGCATCTATAAGGGTGAGAAAAGAGGACCTAGCCTTCTAAAACCCATTAGACACAGATCTGGAGTTGGGATAGGTGGTAGGGGGACCAAAAAAGTGTCAAACTTCTATCCTTTTTTCATTTTCTCCTCACTTATACTATGGAAATCCATTATTCAAAGTGCAGAACAATGGAATAAAGAGTCTAAAGAAGACCCACAGCAATGCTGATTTTCTACCAAGATCTGTCTGAGCAGCTAATGTATCTGTTTATGTTTGTGCTCTACTTTCCAGTACAGAGTCTCATACTTAAAACTCAATGGCTGAGAATATTGCATGGGAATCAGATATTTTCCAGTCTACTCAATATTCTCAATTGGGCCAAATAGTATTGTCTAGGAGAGAGGAAACTTGGCATTGCAGGGATCTTTTTACTTTACCTCTATTGTTCTTTGTATACCTTTTGTATGCAGTTTACTTTTACATGTATTATAGTTCCCAGTGTAGAGCTATATTTGTTTTACACAATTATTTTAAATACATTTACATTATTACTTTAGATTTAAATTAATCTTTTTCATTGACTCATTTAATACTATATTTAATCATTTTTCTTTTTTCATATCTTGGAAAAAATCCAGAACTCAATCCCCTAATATTTTCATTCTACTCTAAGGACTTCAATTTTTTAAAAAAGATTATATCTACTGGTAATGAGCTCTTTCAGCTACTGTATTCTGAAAATAACTTCAATTTGCCTTTGTTTGTAGAAGATATTTTTACTAAATAATGAATTTGAGGCTGCTATTTTTCTTTCTTTTCTTGTAAGGATTGAACCCAGGAGCATTCTACCTCTGAGATACACCCCTAGCCCCTTTTATTATTTTACTTTATTTTAGAAGAAGTATCTCACTCAGGTTTCTATGAGTCTCATTGCATTGCTGAGACTGTCCTCAAAACTTTGATCCTCCTGTCTCAGCCTCCCAAGAACTGGGATTACAGGAATGCACCACCACATTGTGTCAATTTTGTCTTCTCACCAGTACTTACAAATATTTTAAATTATTTTCTGATTTTTATTGTTTCTGACTAAATCTACTATGGAAATAATTTTATCCTTTCAGGTATTGTTTTTGTTTTTGCTAAGTGGCACCAGAGAAGCATCTTACCTATGGATAGTCTTTTACCCATTATTGAAAGAAAACCATTCTGAACACTCAATGCCTTATTTTTTTCAATCATTGGGTTTTTTTCAATCATGTTTTTCTCAACCATCTGGTGGGAACATGAGCAATTTTCAGCCAAGCATTCAAGCAGAAAGACAAAATCAAGACCAAGTGATAAGAAGTTCAATAGAAGAAAATCCACTGTTGATTGAAGTATTGTAATTAGCCAACAGGGTTTCAGAAAACTATCTTCAGTAAGTTCTTGAATGAAATATATCTTTTAAAAAGTAGAAATAGATCATCAAGGATTAAAAACTCAAGGATGGATTTAATGATATATTAGAAAAAGCAGAGCACTTTAGTAGGCAGGTTAATAGGCATAGAAGAGGGATTTGAAGTTGAATCCAATAGAATCGACTATCTTTTCAAAGAAGTAATATCAGAAAAATTGTCCAGATATAGAAGGAGAAGTTGGTACACAGGTATAGGAAACATATAGAAGCCCTTTAGACAAGATAAAATAAAAAGTTCATTATGCCATATAATAATCAAATTGACCAAGTACAGGCCAAGGAGAAAATCTTAAAGGCAACAAAAGTAAAACACCAAGTGACATTTAGAGGCAAACCAATCAGAATCACTCCAGACCTCCAAAACCAAGTCATGAAAGTGAGAAATTGGAGCAATATATTCCAAACTCTAAAATAAAGTGACTTGCAACAAAGATTCTTCTATGCAGCAAAACTATCTCTTAAAATTGACAAGGAAATAAAAACCTTCCATGACAAACAGAAGTTAAGAGAATTTATGTCTTCCAAACTAGCACTAGAGAAAATATTCAAAGAGATTAACTACAAAGAAGAACTAACAAGTAAACATAAGAACCAGAGAAATAATAATTTCCAGGAAGCAAACAAATAAGCAAAGAAGAATAAACACTACCACAAACAGAAGTCAAAACTCAACATGCTAGGAATTAAAAATCATCTCTCAATAGTCACACTGAATATAAATGGTCTCAACTCCCCAATAAAAAGACACAAGATGGCAAAATGGATTCAAACCCAGAATCCAACTATATTCTGCCTGCAAGAAACACATCTTACAAGCAAAGATTCCCACAAAAGGTGAAGGGTCTGGAGTAAGGTAATCCATGCCAATGGAACACAAAGACAAGCAGGAGTAGCAACCATGATATCAGACAAATTAGACTTCAAGCCTAAGCTTATCAGAAGAGACAAAGCAGGTCATTTTTTACCAATAACAGGGACAATTCAGCAAGAGGAAATAACAATACTCAACATTTATGCTCCATGTATAGGTGCAGCCACTTTCATAAAACGAACTCTTCATGATATAAAGTCACACATAGATCCCAATACAATAATACTGGGAGACTTCAATACTCCTCTCACACAACTAGACTGATCTTCTAGACAAAAGCTCAATTAAGATGCCTCAGACCTAAAGAATACCATAAGCCAAATAGACTTATTAGACACAGAATATTTCAACCTACAACTGACTTCACATTTTTCTCAGCTGCCCATGGAACCTTCTCCAAAATAGACCACATTCTGGGCCACACAGGGAACACTGCCAAATTTTAAAAATGTAAAATAATTCCCTGCATATTTTCAGACCACAATGGAATGAAACTAGAAATCAACTCTAAGAAGACACAGAGTAACCATGGAAGCACATGGAGATTGAACACCACACTACTGAATGAGGAATTGGTCATAGAAAAATAAGGGGAGAAATTTAAAAAGTAAGGGGAGAAACCAATGAAAACAGAGACACAATATATCAAAACCTCTGGGACACCTTGAAAGCAGTACTAAGAGGAAAATTTATAACACTGAATGCCCACATAAGAACAGAAAATCACCAAATAAATAACCTAATGACACAGTTCAAAGCCATTGAACAACAAGAACAGTCTGACCCCAAAGCCAGTAGAAGACAGGAAATTATTAAAATCAGAGCAGATATTAATGAAGTAGAGAATAAAAAACTCTACAGAAGATCAGCAGAACCAAAAGTTGGTTTCTTGAAAAAATAAACAAGATAACCAACCTAACCAAAAGAGAGAATCAACCGAAATTACCAAAATAAAGAGACAAGAAAGATGATATTACCCCTGACAGTGTAAAAATCCAGAGGATCTTCAGTAACTACATTGAAAAACTATACTCCAACACAATGGAAAATTTAGAAGAAATTGAGAAATTTCTAGACACATATAACTTTCCTAAATTGAATCAAGAAGATATAGAACTTAAACAACCCAATAGCAACCAAAGAGTTAGAAACAGCAATAAACAGTTTACCAGCAAACAAAAGCCCAGGGCCAGATATTTTTCCAATTGAATTTTATAAAACCTTTATAGAAGAACTAATCCCAACATTCCTCAATATATTTCATGAAATAGAAAGAAATGGGACTCTCTGAAACACATTCTATGAAGACAACATCACATTAATACCAAAGCCAAATCAAGACAGCTCAAGAAAACTATAGGCCTATATAGCTGATGAGCTCAGATGCAAAGTGGCTAACCAAAATATTAGCAATGCACATTCACAAGCACAACAAGAAAACTATACATTATGACCAAGTCTGGTTCATCCCAGGGACACAAGGCTTGTTCAACATAGGAAAATCAATCTATATAATTCACCACATAAACAGAATCAAAGAAAAAAATCATATGATCATTTTGATAGAGGCTAAAAAAGCATTTGATAAAATCCAACACTCATTCCATTAATGCTAAAATCACTGCAGAGAATTAGACTAGAAGAAACATACCTCAACATCATAAAGGCAATATACAATAGACCCACAGACAACATCATATTAAATAGGGAAAAACTGCAAGAGTTCCCACTAAAAACAGGAACAAGAAAAGATGCCCATTATCACCACTTCAGTTAAATATAGTGCTTGAGACTCTAGCCAGAGGAATAAGGCAAGCGAAGGAAATTTTAAGTAGGAAAAGAAGTACTAAAACTATCACATTTTGGAGATGACATGAAACTATACTTAGAAAATCAAACAAACTCCACAAAGAGGCTCATAGAACCAATCAACATATTCAACAAAGTGTCTGGAGAGAAAATAAATCTTAAAAAATCAGAAGCTTTCCTGTATGCCAACCATAAATACACTGAAAAAAATCCAGAAAACAATTCCACTCCCCAAAATAAAATAATTAGGTATAAATCGAGCCAAGGAGGTAAAAGACCTCTATAAGAAAAAGTATAAAAAGTGGAAAAAAGAAATTGAAGAAGAATATCTTCCATGCTCTTGGATAGGCAGAATAAATATAAAAATGGCCATTCTCCCAAAAGTGTTCTACAGATTCATTGCAATATCCATTAAATTACAGGTCACTCCTCACAGACATAGAAAATTCAGTCCTTATATTCATTTGGAACAACAAAAAGCCCAGGATAGCCAAAGTAGTTCTTAGCAACAAGAACCATGCAGGAGGCATCACAATACCTGACTCCAAACTCTACTACAAAGCCACAGTAATAAAAACAGCATGGTATTGGCACAAAAACAGACACATAGACCAATGGAGCAGAATAGAAGATTCAGAAACAGACCCACATGCTTACAGTCAACTGATTTTTGACAAAGGAGTAAAAATACACACTGAAAAAAAGATAGCCTCTTCAACAAATGGTGTTGGCAAAACTGGTTAACCACATGCAGGAAAATGGAAATAAACCCCACTTTCTCATCCTGCACAAGAGTCAATTTAAGATGGATCAAAGACCTAGAAGTCAGGCCAGAGACCTTGCAGCTATTTGGAGAAGGCATAGGGCCAACACTTCAACACATAGGCATGGGTAAAATCTTTCTCAATAAGACCCCAAAGGCACAAGCAATTCAAAGGAAGATCAATACATTGGATTGCATCAAACTTGAAGAGCTTCTGTGCAGCAAAGGAAACTATCAAGAACCTCAACAGAGAGCCCACAGAATAGGAGAAAATCTTTGCTAGCTATTCCTCTAATATAGGATTAATATCTAGAATATACAGAGAACTCAAGAAGCTTATGGATAAGAAAACAAATACCCTCCCCCACAAAAAATGGCCAAAGGATCTAAATACACACTTCACAAAAGAAGAAATACAAATGGTCAATAAATATATAATGAAATATTCAACATCATTAGTAATCAGAGAGATGTAAATCAAAACTATCTGAGATTTCACCTAACCTCAATAAGAATGGGGTTAGGTGAAAATCATTAAAAACACAAACAGCAACAAATACTGGCAAAGGTATGGAGAAGTGGGAACCCTAATACATTTTGATGGGATTTCAGATTAGTGCAACCACTTTGGAAAACAATATGGAGGATCCTCAGATGAATGGCAATGAACCTACTATATGATACCACTTCTGGGTATCTACCCAAAAGAATGGAAACCAAGCTATCAAACTTATGCATGTGTATCTATATTTATAGCTGCACAATTCACAATTCCCAAACTGTGGAACTAGCCAAGACATACATCATCAGATGAATAAATTACAAAACTATGAGATATGTTCACAGTGGAATTTTACTCAGCCATAAAGAAGAACAAAATCATGTCATTTGCAGGGAAATGTCTAGAACTGAAAAACCTTATGTTAAGTGGGATTAGTCAGTCATAAAAAGTAAAAAATTCATATGCTATCCCTAATATGTGGAAGCTAGGGAGAAAGTGGGTCATAGGAAGGACTCTAGATGATGAAGGAGAAACCTTAGATGAGCAAAGAAGGTTACTTAACTGAAGGTGATGGGGTGGCGAAGGAAACCTCTAATACACATGATGTACTTTCACAAACATATCAAAGTCAATCACTAAACTGAATATGAGAAGGAGGGTGGGGGGATGGAATGGGGTGGGAATTGCTGAAGGGTTAAATGAGAGATATGTGCATGTATACCTCTAGAAATTCACACACACACACACACACACACACACACACATACACACACACACACACACACACTTCAAGAAGAAAGAAGAAAGAAAAAAAGGAAAAGAACATAGTTTCCAAACTAAACATATAAATATTTATACTGAGTTTAAGTATATTAAACATTCAATTAAAAGGTAGATATTGTCAACATTGGAGATAAAAAGCTAAATAGGATATATTTACTTGAATGCAATATAAATTTAAAGACATAAGTAAGGGAGAATAAGCATGTCTTAGGTTATTTCTGAAGTTATAACAAAATTTCTGAGACTAGGTAATTTATAAATAGTAGAAATTTATTTCTCACAGTTCTGGTTCCATAGGACAGGAAGTTTAAGTTGGAGGCACTGGCAGATTCAATATCTGTTGAGGGCTTCTTTCTTTTCCAGTGTTTTGCCCAAAACATTGTGTTGTCACTTGCCAGAGGGAATTTGTTTCAATATAAGAAAATTGGATGACATATTCAGACCATGTCAAAGCATATGGAAAAGATATCACATAAAATGTGGAAGCATAAATAATAATAATGACAACAAAAATTCTTGCCCTTTCTGAGGCTTATGTTTTGTCCATACCCTCCTCCACCTAAGTGCTTGTGTTATTCCCTCTGCTAGTACATATGGCAATTTAATTAAGTTTAGAAGCCAACATTGACAATGCCTTATTTGTAAAAATTACCCATCTCCCTTTCCTTCTGTCCTAATGTCTGTTATTACAAAATCCTCAACTCTTCCTTATAGGTCATATGTTTTCCTTTATTGTGTTAAATATGTGTTCTCTTCTGAGTTTACTTCTGTAACTATTTTTACCTTATTGTCTCCATTAATTCAGTTTTAGACTGATTTTTATAAAGTTTTAAGTTTCTTTAGCATCTTTTTCCAATTATTATTTTTCTTATACATTGCTAATTACTTTATTGAGATATCTGGATTTTGGAGTTACTCATCTATCTTGGGGACTTGCTGATGTATATTCATGTAATACTGCTTCTTGGAGTACCTTGTAAAGTTACTTTTCCTGAATTCAATGCCACCGGAGCTCTTCTTGCAAGAATCTCCTAATGTGTGGGGTAGAGATGTGTCTCTAGGGAATTTTATTTTTGCATCTACCAGGCATAACAAACTTGACATTAGTGTGGAGCATCTTTGTGATTACTAATGACTTGGACCAGGCTTCTGTGTGGTAAATACTGCAGAACAAATACTGCAGAATCTTCACCTGTTTGGTTTTTTCCTCTAGATTGTAAAAATTGCATACTATTAAATGTTTCCTGATTTATCAATCGCAAAAGATATGTAATAAATGTAATATTTACCATTGTTAATGATATCAGTAATTGTTCAGTAAGATACTGGTTTTTATTACTCTGTGATGTTGAAGATTTAAATGAATACATGATCCCTGCCCTAAACATAATGAGTCTACATGTAGCTATATTCACCATCCACGCCGACACACACAGGAGCCATAATTTACTACTACTTATGAGATTCTTACAAATGGAGCACATAAATGGATCACTAAAAGTTAATTAGTTTGTGTTAATTTTCCTTTTCAACAGTTAGTTTTAAAAATAAGACTAAATATCCTGTTGGATTTTTAAATCTAGCTACTACAGAAAATGCATAGATTTTGAGATTAGAGTCTATACTGTGCCATTTGAATGTGAGTTGTTCAATTCTTGTTCTTCTTCTTCTTCTTATTATTATTATTATTATTATTATTATTATTACTGAATGATGACTGATTTGTCATCATTCCCATTTAACCTGGGATCTCTACTATCCATTTCATACACTTCTACAAGTCTTAGGTGGAGATAAAATCAAATAATGACTTCACCACCCAGGACACATAAAAATATGAAAATAATTCATCCTCAAAATAATTTCTTGTTTACTTTCTTAAAAACAAAGGACTATGAATGCAGATGCAACTCACGTACTCCATTCACAAGTAATGGCATTGAGAAAGTTACTAATAATCAGGAGTCTTCAGGATAAAATGTATGGAAATTAAACAACAGTTTCTAATGTTCTTGTCATTCCCTAACACCACCTACTTCTCCTTCCTTTGTTTCTTCCTTCTCTTTTGGGACAGCATCTTAGCTATTCAGTACAAATCAAATATATATATTTACTTCATCAGCTCCATACTTTGCGGTGGTAAGTGCCCAGAGTATTGCTCTTAATTCTGCTTCCTGTGATCTCTTTGTACCCTTTGTTGATAAATGAGGATATGTATGCCCATGGGTATTTCTATAGAATTGTACAAAATTTCCTGAAATCCAAAATTTTCATGAGCTCAGGACATATGGTGAGGCGACAGCATAGGAAGGTTTGAACTGAAGAAATTATTAAACCTGACTATGAATCAGGAATAACAAGTAGTAAGATGGGGAAGAAACAGTGGGGAAGTGATTAGTGATAAATGACAAGAAAGCTTTATCACTGAGGGAAGTGAAATGCAATGAAGTGAACTCTTCAGGCAGCTGCAATTCCTAATGGAAGCAGCATATTTGAGGTATCATAAAATTGGTAGCCATAAAATTAGTCCTGTCCACCAAAATTAATCAGTTTTATGGAGAATGTGCTAATGATTCAATGCTTATACTCACTGAATGAGAGACTGGCAAGAGTTTGAAATAATATTCTAAATAATTCTCCAACTGCTGAATTACTTTTCTAATAAGTTCAGTAATTATTGCTGAGATTTCATACTTTTGCCTTCACTTAAATCAGTTCTGCTCCAAATATGACATAGGAGTAGATAGTCATTACTGTGCTATGATTTATAGCAAATGGTGTTTAATATCCTTATAATTACTAATAAATTTCTTTTATGTCATCTTTACATTCCTATGGAAGTGAGATAGAAAATCCTGGTGGAATTCTTTGTTATTCCCAAATTTAAAAATATTTTTTCTTTGATATTAACTTTTTGATTTTCTATTTTTCACATCTTCAGGGTAAGAAAGAACAGGAAAAATCAATTTTATAGAATTGCCTTTAATATTTTATGAAATAAGCTATTATGTCTTTCATATTCCCACGGACCATTATATGTTTATATATTAATTTCCTAAGGTATAAAATAGTTCTGGAGTGTTTCTACACTTAAGACTAAATAACAGTTTCTGAATTACATATGCATTATAGGAAAATGCTTTTTAAGAAATTTGGTTCTAAGATAGCTTTATACCTTCACACTAACCAATTCAATTCACTATTACAATACACATTGATTTAAGTTATGAACAATGCAGAATTCAGTATGTAGGTCTTTATTTTGACCACCTCCACTCAGTTCTCCCCCACTGTATTTGGTTTCAGGCTCTTAGAATCAATCAAGGGCCAGGACTGCAGGAAGGGGTGGGGCTCCTGGTAGAGGATGGAGTTTTAGCTCTGAAGCAGCAAGTTGCCCCATCTGCAGCTCATTCATACTGCTGCTGGAAGATGCACAGCATTCCCTTCATCCTCTGATTGTCAGATCAGATCCCAGGCCTTTCTCATTTGTGCAGACATCCTCAGCTTTACACTGCCAGCATCAGCTTGCACTCCTCCTGGCCACCATGTGCTTCTGTGCCTCTAAAGTGGCACAGAAAAAGCACAAATGATCTATCTGTATTATTTTCCTAGATCAGCTTTCTTAGTCATGATTCCTTATCTGAACTACCTAACAGTAAATGACTCACACAACCATTTTCTTAATTTTAAAGACTGCTACATACATTTAGGACCATTTTAATGCATAGAACATTGGGGTTTAATTCTCCCGTGGGAGAAGCTGTTTCTAGACTACCCAGAAATATACTAGTGCTTCCAAACCTTTCTAGAAATTGTATGGGAGTTTGGCCTGGCCAGGGTTAAGAGGAGCATATATGTATTGTTATCTAAATCTCTCTCCCTCTCCCTCTCACTCTCACTCCCTGTCTCAATTCTTTTGCCTATTGTTTAAGCTCACATTCTTGAACTTGACAAGCCAATAATTTGACACTTTTTAAAAAATCTGTGTTCACCTACATTATTCTTTTTCTGTGATAGATGAATGTAGAATGTCAAATTGATCAGAGTCAAAGGTAAGGATAAATAAAAAATGGGGGTGGGTAGAGAGTAGCCAATATTTTAAAAATATTTCTGTACTACAAAGATAAGAAATAAAGGATACTTGTCCTCATGCAGTTAATAGTTTAGAAGAAAACACATAACTGATTAATAGACTCCAATAAAGTTGTAATACACAAGAAATGAAAATAACTAGTATCTATTAAACCCAGATTCTGAAAATACCTTTACATCTGATGTAGTGTTTCTGTTTATTAGGTGTAATAATTAGTATTTTATAAAAAAAATTATGGAGGGAGACTAAAAGATCTACTCAAGACAATATACCAACTAGTGATGGAGGTTAGGGTTATGTGTTAATCTTCCATTATTTTCTAAGTATAAATAAAAAATTTTTCATTTGCTAAGGAAGTCAGGATTTTAGAAACAAATGCATGAGATCATCAGATTGGATGCAACACTTGGGTACTGTCCGGAGAATTTACATATTTTTTCCCAAGAACAACAGTGATTGACAGAAAGACACCAACATTTCTATGAAAAATTGTAAATAAATAATAAAATTCCTTATATTTGATTAAAGGATGTTAGAGTGCAAATGTTGGCTTAAGAAAGATGAGTGTGTGGCAACGAACTTGCAGAAGTGTATACACTTCTTGAAGACACCACTGCAGTTAAAGGATGACCCAATGCACGCATCTGTGCCCATGTGGTATTGTGCACACCTGAAGATGCCATCTGTTAAAGGCCAAAATGCCACTGAACAAGGAAAGCACTGTCTCAGTGTGTCTTTACTCTAGTTTCTCACAGTTTTTCTGGAAACTAGTTTTCTTACCAGGCTTTGGGAAAAGTGAATGCTTACTTATGAGCAAATACTGCCAGGTAGCACAGGTAGACAAGGGTCTCAAGGACAGCATGGTTAGTGCACAGGCCTGCTTAAAACAAATTCTTGCCAAGAATTTGTTACAAGGCTCTTGCCAAGTAGCCACTACTCTTCATCCTCATCTACACAGAGAATTAATCTTGTCTCTTGACCATTTTCTATTGAAAGATGGGTCTTCTATTCACCTAAAGCCTGTTAGCAAATAACTTGACTTCATAGGGTTTAGAATGGGGGCTACACAGTACTTGTTTTGCAAGCCTCTAGTGATTATTATCATGTATGTACAGATATCAGAAGCATTGATCTGGAACATTAGTTCTTAACCTTAGCTACACACCAGAATTACTGCCCGGGATGGGGGGAGAATTCCAAAAATTCATCTGCTCCCATCCCAAGGAAACTCTGATTCAATTGAGATGTGGTATGGTAGGGACACCTGGATTCTTAAGAACTCCAATATCAAAACAGTTTGTCCTTCAGACCATTGAATTAGAAGCTAATCAAAGATAATATCAAAGTTATACTAACCGTTTATCTCAATGGATGATGCTAAATGTAGACATGATCTACTCACTTAGTATAGAAAGATATTACAACTTAAAGCTTTAACTTTAATAACTGTCTTGGTCATGAGGTGGAGATAGAATTAGTGCCAGATACAGCTGACTCCAAAACCTTTGAATCTACTGGTTCATCTTTGAAGAGAAAGAGAAGACAGAGGGAGAGAGGTGGAGGAAGACTTTGCTTTTGAGTATACAGGTTACCCAATGCTCAGTTTCTTTTCACTTTCCTTCAAAGCTCAAGATTGTCCCTCAGAGTTAATCATGGCCGCCTTACTTGCTTTAGGCAGTAGAATGGTAATTTAAATGACATCAATCTCTCATGTCCAATAAAAAAAGGTGCTATATCTATTACCACTAAAAGCCCTCAGAAGTCTTTCAGAGTATGGATATTCTTAGCATCTGAGGATATTGGAAATCAGAAGCTCCAGCAAGCCCACGATGGTCATAGAGCATGAGAGGAATTAAAATTCAGTATTCCTATAATAAAACTAACACATCCTTACCATTTCACTGATGGGATTCAGTGAGATGGATATCATTTTATTGATTAGTATCTTCTGTGTATGACCATTGCACCAATAAATACTGTACCCTACTGATTTTGTATTCAGCTTTATTTATCTAATTTTTCACAGAGATACCATGAAGGATCTCTTTAGATAATGTTTGAGGTGCTTATTTATTATTTTTATAGCTGTCCCTTGCTTAAGTAACTCACTGATACTCTGAGAAAGCAATAGATTATTTTCATCACTTATCATGTCCTACTGATAAGTGATTGATCTTTTGTACCAGTGGCTTCTATACACCAGATCTTGAAAGAGTCCCAAGATGGCAGTATTATAGTCACTTGAATAATTTAATTAATATACAGACTCCTAATGTTTCTCCTAATGTTTTTGTTTTTGTATTGGGGATTTAATCTAGGGACCTTCTACCTCTGAGCTACATCTCATTCATATTTCATTTTTTTTATTTTGAAGCAGAATTTTGCTAAACTGTTGAAGCTAGCCTTGAACCTGTGATCCTCTTATTTCAGCCTCCAAAGTATTGGGATTATAGGTGTGCACCATTGCACTGAGCTAGGTCAGTGGTTTTTAATTATAGTACTGTCACATCATAGAGGATCTGGTATTGTAGAATGTCTAGGTTAAGTTTGGTAAAGGGATAAAGAATAGACACTTGGCAAAGTTTCTTATGTAACTCTGAAATGATGAATTTCAGATAACTCTGAATATGTTCATTAAGAACAAATATTAAAAACACTCACAGACTATCAATTTAATGGGGCAATTATATTAATAAAAGTTCTTATCTCCAAAAGTGAATAATCCTTGTATTTAAAAAAAAAGAATTATTTTGAAGTAATTTATAGTCTGCGGAATTCCAAAAAGAGTGATTGAACCAATCTTGGGTACTGCCTATGCAAGAATAATGTAGTTGGCAGAAATGCCCAATGTCACTGTAGGCCTGTGCTAGTCAAAACATCTCCCATCACTGCTTCTGGAAATATATGATGCTATAGGACAATAGGTAGGAACTCTTACCATAACCAATCCAGAAAATAAAGTGTGTCTTTGCCCCTAATCACCAACCCAGGACTCTTATTTGCACTTTCTAAGTATCCTGCAAGTGCATAGCAGAAGTGAAAAGCCAAAATGCAACCAAATTTGGGAAATACAGATAGCACAGAAATGACAGCAGGGATCTGATTGGAAGGTATGAGCCAGTTTTCAATATCAGGACATAGAATCTTATCTTATATTGAAATCAAGTGGACCACATTTACCATGTTGTGTCTGTGTTCAAGAAGTTATCATTTACCTTTTGATATGCCGTCTCATTTTTCAAGATGTCTTACTGTCTCAGCTTTGAAAGTCTGACTTTTAAAGTCTCATATTTCTTGGGCTACCCAATAATCTTTATAATCAAGGAGGCTCATATTCATGTCAAAGAACAAATGAAAGGGAGGCCATGGGTCTTGTTCTTTAGTGCTAAGGACACTGGCAAATTCTTGTGTGGCTGCTTTGTTGTTATTTTGTTTTTTTTCTTTCATTTCTTAAGTTTATTTTTTAGAGTAGTTTTAGGGTCACAACAAAATTAATTAGAAGGCACAGAGTTTTCCTACATGCCCCTGCTCCCAAACATAGGTAGAACCTCCACTCCTATCAACAGCCTCCACCAGGTTAGAGCATTTACTGTAATTGATGTACCTACACTGACACATCATTATTGCCCAAAGTCTATATCTTACATTATGCTTCATTGCTGGTGTTGTACATCCTCTAGGTTTGGAGAAATATATAATGACATGTATTTACCATGAAAGTATCACCTAGAGTCATTTCACTACCCTGAAATCCTCTGGGCTCTAACTACCTATCACTTCTGCCAAGCTTTAATCTTTTTACTGTATCCATTGACTTTTTGCATGTCTTTTCTTACACACACACACACACACACACACACACACACACACACACACATTTACTTATAAAGTTATTGCATGCCTACACATAATGCACATTATTTAGAACAGAGGACAGGGTCTAGAAGTTTCTCAGTTGTATGTTTTATTACCTGTGAAATTTCAATTTATTTTTATCTGATTTACAAGATAGACTTTCTATAAGAGAAGGAAGGATGTTGTTGCCTGATAGATTCATTATACATTAATGTACTTAGGTTTTCCAGTGAGTTAAATCTTTATGAGTCAATACTTTGTTCATCCCAAAGACCAACTTCAAAAGATCTCAGATAAACACAGGTGAGAGAAAAATTAGCTTTCCCATAGAGAATTAAGTAAGTAAATATCTACAGTAATAGTAGTAGTTCCTGGGCCACAGATGAAGTGAAGGGTTTCCATAGAAAATCCCATTCCCTAAAACAGTAGAGATCTTTGTTGATTCTGGTGATTCTTGTGGTCAATTTGGAGTAGCTGATAGCAGAGTCATATTCCTAGAATAAGTGAACTAATCATGTCCTATTCACCAAGAAGAATAATTTTATTCTGATACTGGAATCATCTTGAAGGACAATTCATCTTATCTCCTATTTATATCCCAGGGAAACTTACCTGAAGACTAATACACTTTGCTATCATATTTTTAATTAGTATTATTTATTTTAATGACTAAGAATCAGTAGGAATTTGAAAAAGTTGCACCTAGAGGGAGAAGTCAGTTTGTCCAGGGAAGCTTTTTTCTATACAGAGCAATCATTTAGTATAAGAATTTACCAAAAAAAAGACCTGGGCATGGTGGTGCATGTCTGCAATCCCAGTACTTGGAAGGCTGAGACAGAAGAATCTCAGGTTTTATAGAAAATAAAAAAGGACTGGGGGTGTAGCCCAGAAGTATAATTGCTCCTGTGTTCAAATACCCAGGACCACAAAAAGAAAAAAGAAGTAGAAGGAATAAATACATTAAGGCAATTTTTTTTTCTGTCTGGTGATACACAGTGGGAAGTTGCTATAAAATCACACTCTCCCTTGATTAAAACTTAAGTGTTTGGGAATGCAAAATTGAAACAGATCCAAGTAGAGGTCTAAATTTAGACACCTTCATTGGGAAAGCTGCTTTGTTTTCCTCCTGTTATCTTTTAGATCCAAATGAATATAAGGAATTTAACATCAGAAAGGAGAGAGAATTACAGGACATTAAATCTCTCTGTTTTCAGGAACATGGTATTACTCTCACTTAATGGCACACTAAGCTGGTTTGCAATTAGAGGAAGTCTCCACCAGCTCAGCTGTTCTGGAATGAATGTGCTGCATGCATTTCCCCTGGAACAGGCTCTCCTGGAGGCAACTTAGCATTTAAACTCTCAGAAGGATGGCAAGCACCAAAGGTCACATGAAACATGACCTCCTAAACAACAGAAAATGGCAAAAAAAATGCATTTAAGTCCATCTGTGACCTTGAAAAGGACCTTGGGTCATGATATAATATCAAGAAGATGAGGGGGGAGAGATGAACAGGTGGAAACTGGTAGATGGAGAAACAAATATGTGTAGCAATATCTCATGGAGAGGAAGATGGGTGCAAGGCAGCTGGGCAGTGTGTGTGGAGGGAGGGGAATGGGAAGCAGGGGGTGATTGGTTGATGCTGGTTAAGTGCATAATTTTTAGACATTCTTTTGAAAATTTAGATACTACACAATGTTACTGATACTTAGGGAATCATTCACTTGCTTCTATCTAGTTTGTCTCATTGTCAATATCTAATAACATATGGATGGGCCACTCTGCAGCAGAGTGATGTGATAATTGCCTTAGCTGACAAAATGAAACACAAATGGTAAAAGTGGGATATTAAAAACCAAGCTTTTGTTTATCCCTTATTTAACTTTTAATTGGAAGTACTTGGATTTTATTTATTCTAAAAAGTAATCATTTTACCAGAAAAAAGTGATCTCTTTTTAATGTCAAGAAAATATTTTCCTGCAGAAAAGAAAATAGGGAATATTGTGTCTTGGAGTATTCATTTATTTATGAGACCTCAGTTTGCTCTATTTAAAATGTGCTTATATTCCTTTTCTGATACTAGACAATTACATAAAATTCAAACATCCATGATAATTATAGTTGTTAAATCTTCCTTAAGGAAAATGTCCAAGACTATTTTCAAAGTTTTGAATTCCAGAGAATAAAAATGACCCTACCCTACCCATGTCATTGGTCCTTCCATGTAAATCATTTCTTACAAATCAGGCTTGTCTTTTGCATCACAGAGATGTTGTCCTGTGCTTTTTCTTAATAGAAGAGGAATATTTGGGATTTTCATGCTTATTATGACTTGAATGACTGTCCTCTCCAAAACTGATATTGAAATTCAATTGCTATTATGTTGTTCTCATGAGATGACACTGTAAGGAGGAGTTTGGGTCATGAGGGTTCTGCTCTCAAGAATGGATTAGTGCCATCATCAGTAGGTGGTGCTTTACCCCTTTCCTCTTGTCTTCACTTTGCCCTTCTGCCTTTTGCCATGGGACGATAGAGCAAGAAGGCCTGTACCAGATGTTGACATCTTGACTTTGGACTTCCAAACCTCCAAGGCTGTGAGCCAATAAATTTTTGTCTATTATAAATTATCCAGTCTGTGGGATTCTGTGTAAAACAGAGTAATATAGTCTTTCATCTGTGATTTCTTAGGTTCCTTTCCACACAGTCAGAATATGAGCCAGGGGTTTCTGATCCAATTTATTATCCACTGATGCCCCAGGGCAGGACCTGACTTATCATGACCTAACAATCACAACTTTGCTTCATGGACAGGGTTTGGATGGTGGACCGCTGTCCTTGAATTCTGAAGATTATGACAACCCCAGGTGCTACCTGCCCTTAAGTTGAAATGTACATCCCTAGAGAATTGATCTTCCTTCCATTAATAGGACACAGCATGTTAAGGTTGGAAAGATCATTAGAGGTCAGCAAGACACCCTGCTTTTTCAGATGAGAGAACTGAGGTCCAAAAAAGAAGAGTAGATTAACCGGGTCATATAGCTACATCTTGCAGATGGGACTCCAAGAGCTTCATTAGTGGCTGTTAGGTCAAAGTTCTGCTATCTCCAAAAGTCATGGGCTACTTAGTATTTGTTCATTTTGCATGGAAGTAAGGAGTTTCTGGAAATGTTAGGAGATTTTTCAGAGAAATTTTTTATTTGGGAAAGAATTAGAACCTCATTCAACCTCATATATGGATGTATTATTGAAACAAACATGAAGTGAGTGTACAGGGGAATTAAGATTTTAGAAACTGATTTGTATAACAATAGTTGGGTTTGAATCACCATGAAAACAAGATATATATATATATTTTGTCCCTAGTCCCTGATAAAGAACTTCTACAACCTTTAAGTTCTCTGATAGGGGCAAGAGAAGCATGTTTTGTCATTTGACCACACCTGAGCTTACCCCAATCAGGTATCTTTTGGTGGGTCTCTTGAAAGCTTCAGAATTGGGACTAGTTGCCAGAGGTACTGGCCACATGGTTAGAGGTTAGGTCCTTTGGCCTTACACCTAGAACTCTGGAGAGGAGTGAAGTTGGAGATTTGGCTCAATCACCAATAGCCAATGACTTAATCCATGATGCCTCTATAATGGAACCTTCAGAAAATCCCTAAACTGTAATGTTAGAGGAACTTCTAGGCTGATGCAGACATGGAGGCTCTGGGATGGTAGAGCACCTGGAGAGGACACAGAAGCTTCTTGTGCCACCTGCCACCTCCTGTCCTGTGCATGTCCACACTTTGGTTGTTCCTCCACAAAAGCAAACTGCTTCTCTGATTCTAAGAGCTGATGGTTGCTCTAACAAACTATTGAAACAAAGGAGGGGGCTGTAGGAACCCCCCTTTTATTTATGACTGGGGAGGGAGTGACTTGGAACTAGCACCTGAAGTGGGGCCAATCTTGTAGGACTGAGTCTGATAGAGACTAGGTCCTATAGGGTCTCCATCAACTCCGAGTAGTTAGTGTCTGAGTTGAACTGAACTGTAGTATGCCCATCCAGTGATTGAGGAAATGGAGAACCAACTGGTGTGAGAAAGAAAACCCATACATCTGATGCCAGGTGCTGAAAGTCATATTGTAAGGAAAACACTTTTCAGTAGAAGAAAATATTTTCATTTTGGTAAGCATTTTGGTTTTATATGAGCAGGAAAACTGAAAGGTTACTGTGAAATCAAATTAAGTCTTGAAAGCATATTGTTAAGGTAATATAATAAAAGTCAATGACATATTTCTCTAAGCCCCCTTAGAATAATTTTATATTTTTATAGGCTCAATTTCTTTCTGTCTTTTTTTCTGTTTCTGTCCCTGCTTTTCTTTCTCTCTTTCTAGCTCTTTCTCTACTTCTTTCCAATATTAAATGAGGAAGGACTATGTATTAGTCATTTTCCAAGAGAGTCCCCAGCTGTTGCAAGGTCTGAAAGTGGGCAGAGGTACAGGCAATTGAGCAAGAGCATGATATGAAGGACTCCATAGGTTATTTATGTCCATGTGGATGAAACTTATTCAAAGCACTTACTACGTGGGTGATGGGGGTGATGGGAAGTTAAAATACCAAATAGGATGCTGAGAGAGCTAAGGAGTTAGCAACCAGAGGGAAGCAGAGATGCAACTCAGAGCAAGCCAATTAGTAAAATAGATAATTTTAATCTTCCTTAGATTAGGAATTATTATTTGTTCTAGCCAATGCTGGATCATTAGAACCTAGAACAGTGGCATTCATAATAAACAATGTACAAATATTTGTTGAAGAAATAATGGATTGACTGTCTCAGGGAGTATATGTGAGAAACAGTTCCAGCCTTGAGTGCAGGCTCTATCTGAGAATTAAATGAGGTGAATACTATGTTGCCAAAATACTTGGCAAACCAGGTATTAGGAGAAAGCAGACTTTCTCTGCAGCCACGTGATGTTCTGCTGGAATTTGTTCTCATGATACGGAAGCAGCATCTTGGACTGGTAAACTGTGTCCCGGACTTCTAATATGCTTGGATACATTTTGAAGAGAAGATAAAAAATGTAGGACAAGGAGACTTGGGACAGGAAGGTTGTTAGATTAAGACTATATCTTATTCATTCTGGTTCTGTACAAAGCATCTTATGATTTTATGAAATAAAGCCTGTGTATTGCATTTCTGTCTATAAGTATCAAGCTGAAGCTTTCAATAAATGTGCAGTTGATGATCCTGCCCTGCTCTGCACCCCCTGCATCCTGTAACCCTTACCCATGGAACCCAATGCACTAGCTGTTGACAGTTGGCACTGGAACAGGATCCCTGCATGAGTTTTGTTAGGAAAGGTGAGTGTAAATATATTGCGGGGTTATGGGACAATCTAAATCTTCTTATTTTTCTTTGCTATGATATCTTCTTAAAACCCATGGGACTCATGGTTTTTCTTCTGACTTGTATATGTGTTTAACTATAGTTAGGGATATAATCTTTGGTTTCCTGACAAAGGTTCTTTAGACATACAAAATTGTATTAAAATAAAAGAAACAGTAGAAAAAGTTGTGCAGCAAGGAGAAAAAATACCTATTCATTTTTGGTCAATTTTGTCCTTAGTTTTTGCAGTCCTAAAAGCTATGTATGAGGAACAGACAATAGAACTTCTGCAAAAAGATCAAATAACTTAAAATCAGGCTATATTATTGGCTAATACAGAAGATACATTTAATCAGTTAAAGTTACAAGTACAATCAATTGAAGATATCCTTGAAAAGTTAAAAATAGAACTGCCGACAAAAATGAAAGTAAAGCCTTTTGCTATGGCATGTTCTGTAAAGAAGTAAACTCGAGCTAAATCTAATCTTTTTAGTTGAGGATTGGAAAGTTGTATGTTGCTTTTTTTAAAAAAAGAACCTGAATATTTGCAATGGAAATGTGGCTTAATGATTTAGATGCAGATAAGGCTAAAACAAATGCACGAAGTACTAACCAAAATTTCCAACAGGAGCATATGATGCTCCCCAGGCTCAGGCAAACTTGCCCAATAGAAAAGAGAAATAGGTTTAGGGGCCTGGCAAAGAATCCGTCTGGCAGGAGAGATGATTCTTGGGAAAAAGTAATATAAAAGGTTAATAACCCTTGTGTGAAATTTTTAGCTAAACTAACAAAGGTTATTAACTGTAGTTTCACAAAAAGCTAGGCAACAATTAACCAAAAAATGCTTGCTTTTTAAAATACTAAGGAAGATTGTAAACAAGCTATGTTACCTATAAGGAAATCAGGTGATGTGCATTAATATTTAACATTGTGTAAAGATATTTATTCAAATTTCAGATAGCTGAACAGCTCAGTAAGGACAGATGTTAATCTGATCCTAAGTTATTTTTCGTTGTGTCTCATTTGTTCGTTTAGTTTTGTGTTCTAAGTAAAAAACCCTTAAAGCACACAAGTAAGATCATGGGTAATTTAACATCCTCAAAAACTTATTCCGAGAATGCATATGAAATAAGTAGAAGATAAAAGTTAAAAACAAACTGGTTTTTGTTATCTTTCCTGGTTCTAATGTAAATTACAAAATGGAGCCTTATTCTGTAAATGATAATAATGGCACTGTTTAACACAGATCTGCCACATGGTGATAGTGGCCACCAGAACCATTTTGTTTCTGTGTCGTCCATGATTGGCAGTTCCTGCTTAACACACTGCTTAAAAATAGTTATCTATGGAGATTCAATGCCTGGCAGGTTAAAGCTTAAAATATGTTTGTATCCATACAGACATATCCACGTGGTACCAAAATTAATTTAAGAGCACTCATTAAGTTTTAAATGGATCCAAATACCTTTTAGTTCATGTGATTTAAGTCTTTAACAAATAAGTTTTTTTTTTAAGTTTTTTAAGTAAGAGATATATTATTAAAGGTTAACAGATTTTTTTTCAGGTTAAACAATCAAGAATACATGTCTGTTCCTATTTGATATTAAAAACTGCAATGCTTATTGTTTACTTTAGGATACTTTATTAAAATAGTAATTTAAAGTGCTGACTGACTATTTAAATGGGTAAACTAAGTAAATATAAGTAAGTTTTTATAAATGGCTTATCTTTATATGTAAGTTGAATGCTAATCATCAATTACAATATATAAAGTATTCTTGGTTTAACATCAACAAAACAAAATATATTTGAGTCTAATAAATGTGATTTTATATGTAAGAAATAGTTGAATATTACAGTTTTTTGGATGTTAACTAAACATGAGTCACTAAGGGTCAAAGTTCTAATATATGCTACTATACATATGTAAAGCTAAAAAATCCTTAAGCTATGTTTTAACAAACGATTATTAAAAACATCAAGTGTTTTTATCCTCATGTTAAGAGACAGGCTGAAATTCAACCTATTCATATTCCAAAAGGTATTTTTGGTCCTTTGCCACCAAAAACTGTTGGTCTTTTGGTAAAAAGATATAGTTTAACTTCTAAGGGATTACAAGTACATTTAGGAATAATTGATAGTGATTACATGGGAGAAATACAAATTATGATGTCAAGTATTGTAGATTATCATATTAAAAAGGAGGAATATATTGCTCAAATTTTGCTTTTACCTTATATCCCTATAGGACAGTTTTCTAATACTAAAAAAGGTGGTTTTGGTAGTATTAATATTGATAATGTTTTCTGGACAATTAATGTTTCAAAAATGCAACCAAATATAAAGGATAAAACGAATGGAAAGACTATTACAGGATTAATTGATACTGGTTCTGATATCACTATCATTATGAAAAAAGATTGGCCTCTTACTTGGAATACAGTTACTATACTTTGTAATATTAGAGGTGTTAGTTCAGTCTCAGTTAACAGTGTAGAACAGAGTTTGCAATATATAACTTTTCAATCAAAACATGAACAAATAGCAGTTGTTAAACCATATATTTTAGATGTGTGTATTATATCTTAGGGAGAGATTTATTAGAACAATGGGGAGCTCACGTTCAATTTTAAACTTATAGATGGAGCCTTTAAAACTTTTATGGAAATCTAAAGTGGTTGCATTAGTTTGCAATCCCACCAGCAGTGCATTAGAGTTCCCACTTCTCCACATCCTCTCCAGCAGTTATTGTTGTTCATGTTTTTTATGTTTGCCATTCTTATTGGAGTTAGGTGAAATCTCAAGGTAGTTTTGATTTGCATCTCTCTGATTGCTAATGATGTGGAAGATTTCCTCATACATTTATTGGCCATTTGTATTTCTTCTTTTGTGAAGTGTCTATTTGCCATTTTTTTCTTTGCCCATTTTTTGATTGGGTTATTTGTTTTCTTAGCTTTGATTTTCTTGAGTTCTTTATATATCCTAGATATTAGACCTCTATCCAAAGAGTAACTGGCAAAAATATTCTCCCACTCTGTAGGTTCTCTGTTGAGGTTCCTGATAGTTTCCTTTGCTGCACAGAAACTCTTCAGTTTAATGCATCCATTAAGTTGATCTTCCATTGAGTTGCTTGTGCTTTGGGGGTCTTGTTGAGAAAGTTTTTACCTGTGCCTATGTGTTGAAGTGTTGGTCCTATGCCCTCTTCAAGTAGCTGCAAGGTCTCTGGCCTGACTTCCAGGTCTTTGATCCACCTTGAGTTGACTTTCTGCATGGTGAGAAAGTGGGGTTTATTTCCATTTTCCTGCATATGGTCAACCAGTTTTGCCAACACCATTTGTTAAAGAGCCTGTCTTTTTTTTTTCAGTGTATATTTTTTGGCTCCTTTGTCAAAAACCAGTCGACTATAAGCGCGTGGGTCTATTTCTGAGTCTTCTATTCTGCTGCATTGGTCTGTGTGTCTGTTTTTGTGCCAATACCATGCTGTTTTTATTACTGTAGCTGTGTAGTAGAGTTTGAAGTCAGATATTGTGATACCTTCTGCATGGTGGTTTTTATTGCTAAGAACAACTTTGGCTATCCTGGGCTTTTTTTTTTCCAGATGAATTTAAGGACTGATTTTTTCTATGTCTATGAGGACCAACCTTGGTAGTTTCATGGGTATCACAGTGGATCTGTAGATCATTTTTGGGAAGATGGCCATTTTGATGATATTTATTCTGCCTATCCAAGAACATGGTCGATCCTTCCATCTCCTAAGGTCTTCATCGATTTCTTTCTTCAACTTTTTATACTTTTTCTTATAGAGGTCTTTTACCTCTTTGGTTAGGTTTATCCCTAAGTATTTTATTTTTCAGGATGCTATTGTGAGTGGAATTGCTTTCTGGATTTCTTTTTTTGGTGGATTTATGGTTGGATTTCTGATTTTTTGGTGGATTTCTGATTGTTTAAGATTGATTTTGTACCCAGATACTTTATTGCATTTGTTGATCAGTTATATAAGTTTTTTGGTTGAGTTTGTTAGTCTTCTCAGTATAGTATGTCATCTGCAAAAAGGTTTAATTTTAGTTCTTCTTTCCCTATTTTTACCCCTTTGATTTCCTTCTCTTGCCTTATTGCTCTGGCTAGAGTCTCAAGTACTATATTGAACAGAAGAGGTGATAATGGACATCCTTGTCTTTGTCTTCTTCCCGTTTTTAGTGGGAACTCTTGCAGTTTCTCTCCATTTAATATGATATTGGCTGTGGGCCTGTTCCTTCTATTCTGATTCTCTGAAGTGCTTTTAGCATGAATGTGTGTTGGATCTTGTCAAATGATTTTTCAGCATCAATTGAGATGATCATGTGATTTTTGTCTTTGATTCTGTTTATGTGGTGAACAACTTGGATTGTTTTTTTGTATGTGGAAGCAGCCATGCATCCCTGGGATGAACCCAACTTGGTCATGGTGTATAATTTTCGTGATGTGATTTTGAATGCGCATTGATAGTATCTTGTTTAGCAGTTTTGCAACTAAGTTCATCAATGATATAGGCCTATAGTTTTCTTTTCTTGAGCTGTCTTTATTTGGTTTTGGTATTAGTGTGATGTTGGCTTCATAGAATGTGTTTGGAAGGGTCCCGTTTCTTTCTATTTCATGGAATAGCTTGAGGAGTATTGGGATTAGCTCTTCTAAAAATGTTTTATAAAATTCACTTGGAAAACCATCTGGCCCTGGGCTTTTGTTTGATGGTAAACTCTTTATTGCTGTTTCTATTTCTTTGATTGTTATTGGTCAGTTTAAGTTTTCTATATCTTCTTGACTCAATTTAGGGAAGTTATATGTGTCTAGAAATTTGTCAATGTCTTCCAGATTTTCCATTTTATTGAAGTATAGTTTTTCAAAATAGTTTCTGACTATCCCCTGTATTTCCATACTGTCAGTGGTAATATCAAATTTTTCATCTCTTATTTTCATAATTTGGATTGATTCTATCTTTTGGTTAGGTTGGCCAATGGTTTATCTATCTTCTTTATTTTTTCAAGAAATCAGCTTTTGGTTTTGTTGATTTCTGTATTTTTTTATTCCTATTTCATTAATTTCTGCTCTGATTTTCATGATTTCCTGTCTTCTACTGGGTTTGGGGTTAGACTGTTCTTGTTTTTCAAGTGCTTTGAGCTGTGTCATTAGGTTATTTATTTGGTGATTTTCTGTTCTTATGTGGGCACTCAGTGCTATAAATTTTCCTCTTAGTACTGCCTTTAGGGTGTCCAGAGGTTTTGATATGTTGTGTCTCTGTTTCCATTGGTATCTAGGAATTTTTTAATTTTTCCCCTTACCTCTTCTATGACCCACTCTTCATTCAGCAATGTGGTGTTCACAGTCTCCATGTGTTTACAACATTACTTTCAGTCTTCTTGGAGTTTATTTCTAGTTTCACTTCATTGTGGTCTAAAAAGATTGAGGGAATTATGTTACATTTTCTAACTTACCAGTGCTCACTTTGTGGCCCAGAATGTGGTCTATTTTGGAGAAAGTTCCATGGACTGCTGAGAAAAATGTGAATTCAGCTGTAGTTGGGTGAAAGAGTCTATATGTGTCTAATGGGTCCATTTGCTTTTTTTTTAGATCTGAGGCATCTCTACTGACCTTTTTTTTCGAAGATCAGTCTAGAGGTGTGAGAGGAGTATTGAAGTCTCCCAGTATTAGTGAATTGGGGTCTATGTGTGTCTTTATATGATACAGAGTTTGTTTTATGAAAGTGGCTGCACCTATGTTTGGGGCATAGATGTTTATAATTGTTATTTCCTTTTGCTGTATTGTTCCTTTTACTAGTAAAAAATGACCTGCTTTGTCTCTTCTGATAAGCTTAGGCTTGAAGTCTAATTTATCTGATATCATGGTTGCTACTCCTGCTTGTTTTTGAGTTCCATTGGCATGGATTATCTTACTCCAGCCCTTCACCTTTAGTTTGTGGGAATCTTTGCTTGTAAGGTGTGTAACTTGTAGGCAGCATATAGATGGATTCTGGGTTTGAATCCATTTTGCCACCTTGTGCCTTTTTATTGGGGAATTGAGACCATTTATAGTCAGTATGATTATTGAGAGATGATTTTTAATTCCTAACATTTTGAGTTTTGACTTCTGTTTTCAGTGGTGTTTATTCTTCTTTGCTTAGCTGTTTGCTTCCTGGAAATTATAGTTTCTCTGCTTCTGACATTTACTCATTAGTTCTTTTTTGTGGTTAATCTCTTTAAGTATTTTCACTAGTGCTGGTTTGTAAGACATAAGTTCTTTCAATTTCTGTTTGCCATGGAAGGTTTTTATATCCCTGCCTATTTTAAGAGAGAATTTTGCTGGGTATGAGAATCTTGGCTGCAAGTTATTTTCTTTCAGAGTTTGGAATATGTTACTCCAGCCTCTCCTGACTTTCATGACTTGATTTGGGAAGTCTGGAGTGATTCTAATTGGTTTGCCTCTAAATGCCACTTGGCCTTTTACTTTTATTGCCTTTAGGATTATCTCCTTAGCCTCTATATTAGTCAACTTGATTATTATGTGGCGTGGTGAACTTCTTCTTTAGTCTTGTCTTGAGGGAGTTCTGTATGTTTCCTGTACCTGTGTGTCGACTTCTCTTTCTATATTTGGAAAATTCTCTGATATTATTTTTTTGAAGAGATTGTTTATTCCATAAGTTTCAACTTCTAATTCCTCTTCTATGCCTATTATTCTTAGGTTAGCTCTTAAAATTGGCCCAGATCTCTTCAATGTCCTATTTATACTGTCATTTTTTTCTAAATTATGTACTATATATTCATTTTTGGTATGGTCATCCTTTAAGAGTGATATTCTCTTTTCCATGTGATCTAATCTGCTGTTTATAGTTTGTATTGATGCCTTTATTTCAGTTATTGTATCTTTCACTTCCTTCAATGCTTCTCTTTGGTTTCTTTTCAGGTCATCGAATTCTTTGTTTATTTGTTCCTTTATTTCTTTATAGCTTTCCCTACTTTCTTTCTGAAAATTCTGTATTGTTTCTAGTATTAAAGATGTGAATTGTTCTTCTGGTAATCTCTGCCATTCTGAGTTGGTGAGCTCTGTTATTGACTGGTTGTGGCAGCTCATTGTTTATTTCTTATTTTTCCTTCCCATCATTCCATTGTTCTTAAATTTATATCTTTGCTGCTCTTGCAAGTTTTCTAATCCAATCCCTGCAGTGGGAATTTAGATGTATCTGATGATATGAACAGGGACAGGGTGTGTTCAGTGGTGAAGGTTGGGTGATAAGTCACAGTGATGAATTTAAATATAGAGTAAAGTACATGGTATGTTCCAGTGGAATAAGAGGTTGAGTGTGTTGAGGTGATATAATGTAAACATTAGGGATGCTAGATATTTCGGGAGATTCTGTTTGTCAATATAGCGTTTTGAGTGTGGTAGTAAGAGATGGCCTTGATATGAGACAGGAAAAAAAGAAAAAGTAAAGAGAGGAGGTAAAGTGTTGAGGAGAGGAATATAGGGGGGGGGCAGCTTGTAAAAGTTATCCTCCTCCTTATCTGGAGGAGATTCAACAAACTAAGCAAGTAATAACAAAGCAACCAATCATCCAAACAAACATAAATAAATCAAGGCAATATAAAATGAAAACAGAGTAAAAACAGACAAAACATAACACCAAAGAACAAAAAAACCAAACAAAAGTAACAAAAAAAGAAAGAAAACCAGCAGAAAAAAAACAAATAGAAAATACCAACAAGAAACAAATATAAAAACCCTGCTAGTTCGTAAGTACCAAGCTTAAATTTTTAAGTGTGTCTCTGGGCATTTTTATTTGCTCTGTCAGTGCAGGCAGGGGGTTTCATTGGTATTTCTCCTACTGCTAGCTTATGTCTCTGGGCTCTCCATAGGCCCTGACTGCATCTCTCTCCCTGCCTTTGCTGATAGCAGGAGTGCAGTTTAAATGCTGGGCCTTTTCAGATGCCCTATGTGCACTGGGTTCTTCTGTTCCCATCTAAGGGCTAGAAGGGCCGGTGTATGAGTCTATCCTTTGTATAGTGGCCCCTGCACACCGGAGGTACAATCCAACTTACAGATTTGCTTCTGCTAAGAATTCTGTTGCTGCCTGCTCCACCTCTGGTTGCTGGGTGCACAAGAGGTCAACAGAGGTCTGGATAGCTGGGAGGATGTTGCTGGGAGGGGCTGGCAGTAAGATGGCAGCAACTGGTTCACGACACGCACTGGCTCCCCTGTTCCTCCTGGGCTTTGTTCAGTTGCCCTGCTCACTCTTCAGCCACTCTGCTGCTTTTTCCTTCTGTCAAGAAGCTGCATTCGCGGCCATCCTGGTTCAAGCTCTGCGGTGCAGTTGGTTGCCCCGCTCTGGAGAGGTGTGGTGGAGCGGTCTCAGGGGAGCTTACGCTGATTGTCCCACACATTCTGGTCACTGTAGCTGGTGTGGGGATCTCTGCCTGCGTAGGGCATGAGGTCCTGCAGGTGCTTGCTCCATGCCTGGTCTGGTCGTGGGGTCCACTGAGGTGTTTGTAGCTTTTGGTGTCTGGCTGGCCGCCACAGCTCCAGGTCCCAGCTCCACAGTCTGGTTCCTCAGCCAGTCGCCGAGCTCTGATCCGCTGCGTGGCAGTCTCCTTTGCTCTCCCTGTTCAGCTTTCTAGGAATTTTTTAGCTGTGGTCCAAATTTCACTTTTTTTGTTGTTTTCTTTTCCTTCTGTTAAAAAGCTCTTTTTATGGCAAATTTAATTTGAAATCACATCGTCTGGGGAAAGTTGTTTCACTCAGATGCCATTTGGATCCTCCTCCTCATATATCGCTGTAACTGTTTTTACTGATGGGTCTAAACATTAAAGTGCTTACTGGACAGAAAGTAAATACTGGGTTGAATTTACTACTTATAATTCTGTACAACAAAATGAATGATTTGCTATTGTTAAGGTTTTGCAAGATTTTCCACAAGATGTAAATGTTATAGCTGATTCTGCATATTCTGTAGATGTAGTATCTCAAATTTATAATGCTCACATACATTCTAATAAAACTCCTTTATATTCTTTATTTTTATCTTTACAAAGATTGTTTCATAATAGAAATGCACAAATATGTATTGCGCATAAAAGGTAATCAAAAGGTTGATAAACTAGTTGCTTTTACTTCTCCAAAAAAAGAATATGAAATGTTACATACAAATGTTAATCATCTTCAAACAACTTATAAAATTCTTTATTGTTATGCTAAAAAAATTGTTGCTCAATTTCCTATTTGTAAGCCTTTACATCTGTGTTCTGGATCAGCTGGGATAAATCCTCATGGTTTAACACCTAAAGATCTTTGGCAAATGGATGTTATTCATTTTGCTAAATTTGTAAATTCTCCTTTATTCATGTGACTATAGATACTTTTTCTTCACTTTTATGGGATACTGCTCTATCTGGTAAAACTACTAGGCATGTTATTCAACACCTTCTTGAAGTTTTTGCTGTTGTGGGATGTCTGACTGCTTTAAAACTGATAATGAACCAGCTCTTACATCAAAAAGATTTAAACAATTTTGTCAATTCTTTAATATTAAACATTATACTGGTATTGCATATAATCCTCAAGGTCAAGCTATGGTTGAACGAGTACATCATTCTCTAAAATTAAAAATTAAAAAAGGAGGAATAAAGAGGACTTATTTATTTATTTATTTTTGCAGTACTGGGGATTGAACTCAGGGGCATTCTACTTCCGAGCTATACCCCCAAACCTATTTTTTATTCTTTATTTTGAAACAGGGTCTCACTAAGTTGTGAAGTGCCTCACTAGGTAGCTGAGGCTGGCCATGAACCTGGATCCTCTGGTCTCAGCCTCCCAAATGCTAAGATCACAAGCGTGTGCCACCACTCCCGGCTTAAAGGGGACTTTTAAATGTTTGTGTTAGGTTCACTACAATCAAATCCCCAAAGTATTTTACATCAAGCACTATTTACATTGAATTTTCTTAATCTACCACAAGGAGATATTTTATCTAGAGGAGATAAACATTTTGTGGATACACTGCCTCCACCCATAGAAGTACCAGTTTGGGTAAAAATAGCAAAAGATGCTGAATGAATGGTACTCTTTTAGTTAGAGGGAAAGGATAGGGATTTGTGGTTACAGGATTGGCGTACTTTGTGGCCCCCAGGAAGATGGATCCAGCCCCAGCATGAAAATCAAAATTGGAGTCCAGAGAAGACATGATGGACATCCGGAAAAAGAAGAGATTCCAGTCATGGCAATGGTGCAATTGTCTTTGAAAAAGAGGCCTAGACATCATCATGCTGCTCCTTTACCTACGTGGGATCAAGTAAAATCTTTGGCAGCACAAGGTCAAAGTACAACGTTCTGGAAAGCCTTTTATAGCTGAAAACTTGTTTATGGCTGTGTGCTTTATTAACAGTACAATCTGCTCAGAGTACTGATGTAAGTTATTGGGCATTTATTTCTAATCCTCATTGTTGGAACCTGTAGTTTGGGGAGATCCTAATGTTCTTATCTATACTACTCCAAAGGTTTTAACTCCACCTTACAACAATTTGACTTATTTAAATTTTATGGATGGAATCATTTATAATTTTTCTTATAATGACCAATCTAGCCATCCAATTTGTATTAGAAAGGATCTTTGTTTGACTTTGGGATATTCACATTGGCTTTTGCCAGGGGTAACTATTTCCACCTCTTGCACTCATTTGCAGAGATAATCTGCATGGTCTGTCAATCAAACTTGGGAAAATTACTTCATTTGAGGAATTATCTTATCCTAGATGTCCTGATTTTACTTATATTGGCATTTCATATAAACTTATTGCTTGGCAATCATGCTTGGGAAAGTTTGGAAAAATAATTCAAAACAAATAGGTTAATTGGGGAACTTATGGTTTGTTTATTAATACTTGTTCAGAATGGAATATTACTCAATGTGATCTGCTTAATACCACCAGGATGAACACAGCAGAAAATGATACTGTTTCAGGACCTATCCTTATGGCAAGGGAAGATGGAGGATGGAGTGATGACCATATCACCTTGTTAGAAAAGCCAACTGCTGTCCAGATTCATTTATGGAAAGTTGCTGCTGCACTTAGACCTATGAAGTTGTTTAATGGGACTTTTTCTGGCACTGCCAGTTCTGCCTCTACTTATAATTTTACTTTGTTTAAATCCACAGATGTTACTGCTTGTGTGGCTTAATCCTTCATGTTTTTGATTGGCAATATTAGTTTTGAGAATGGAATTCATTGTTTTAATTGTCAACTTTTTAGTTGCATTAACAGTACTGTTTCTGGTTCTCATATTATGCTGTTACAGCAAAGAACTCATCTATGGATTCCTGTTCAATTATGAAGACCTTGGGCTCAAGATCCCTTAGATCCCACTGAATTTTTCAAAAAATTGTTAAAACAATCTAAAAGAATGATTGGAGTTATTGTTGCTGTCATTTTAAGTCTTATTGCTGTTGCTGCCACTGCTTCGGTGGCAGGAATTGCATTGCAAACAAAACATTTTGTGGAAGTTTGGCATAAACATGCTCATGAATTATGGATACAGCAAGCACAAATAGACACCCACTTGCAAACTGAAATAGATGTTTTAAAACAAACTGTACCCTGGTTAGGGAAAAATACTTAATTTTACAAGAACAAGTCACTCTCAGATGTGATTGGAATTCAACAACATTTTGTATTACTGATTATGCTTTTAATGAAACTGAGCATGAATGGTCTGTTATTCAATCATATTTGTTAGGAAATAAGATGGCAAAAGATCAAATAGAAAAATTACACATAGATATTTTTCAAATGTTTAGCAAAACATTTCAAAAGTCTAATGCTTCTACTATTGCTCAACATTTTATAGATAAACTAAGTGGACAAGATCCAAAAGGTTTATTTCAAAGTTTTATGCATACTTTAGGAGGAATGTGTATTGTCATGTCTTATTTTACTTATATTGCTATCATTATATAAATGTGTTATAAATCCTAATCAACACAAGTTAACTACATTATGGATGGAAAGGCTTATGAAAAATTTTTAAAAAATAAAAAGGAGGAATTTGTGGAGAAACAGTTCCAGCCTTGAGTGCAGGCTCTATCTGAGAATTAAATGAGGTGAATACTATGTTGCCAAAATTCTTGGCAAACCAGGTATTAGGAGAAAGCAGACTTTCTCTGCAGCCACATGATATTCTGCCGGACTTTGTTCTCATGATAAGGAAGCAGCGTCTTGGACTAGTAAACTGTGTCCTGGACTTCTAATATGCTTGGATACATTTTGAAGACAGGATAAAGAAATGTAGGACAAGGAGACTTGGGACAGGAAGGTTGTTAGATTAAGACGGTATCTTATTCATTCCGATTCTGTACAAAGCATCTTATGATTTTATGAAAGAAATCCTGTGTATTGTATTTCTGTTTATAAGTATCAAGCTGAAGCTTTCAATAAATGTGCAGTTGATGATCCTGCCCTGCTCTGCACCCCCTGCATCCTGTAACCCTTACCCATGGAACCCAATGCACTAGACGTTGACATATATATATATATATATATATATATATATATATATATATATATATATAATTGTCACACACACATATATGTGTGTGTGAAACTGCATGTACATTACTCATATCTTTTGTGCATGCATTTATGTATTTATATATTTATTTGTAACTGATACATAAGAACCACAATCATCAAAAAGAAACAAACAAACCAAAAAAAAACAGGCAAACAGAAGAACAATACACACATTCCAGTCATTTAGTTATTCTACATTTAAATACCCACAAATCATGTTCAACTGACCAGTAATTCTAAAATGCCATTAAAATAATAAAAATAAAGATATAAATAAGAAGACTGGAAAGGCAATTAGATGATGTTTCTTTTAAGCTCTCTTCTGAATTTCTGTTAAACTATTAGACTTCAGTTCTGATTCTAATTTATATTCCAGATTTGAACATTTCCTCTACATCTAAATGAGTCAACTATATAGTTAAAGCCCCAAATTTAATTATAATATACATGAATTCTATTACTTTTCAAAAAGTAGCATCCTTAATAAAATATAACAATCTTATTCCATAAGAAGAATGTAACTGTGATGAGAAATGAGTCAACCAATGTAGAGAATTGATCACCTCAAGACATGTGCATCTCCACATGCCTACCACCTCTAGCATGGATCATGCCTACTATGAGCATGATCAGATTACAAAGAGATGAATTATTAGTTTTAAGCAAGTCTTTTTAAAAAATTTCTTCCAAAAGTGTAGATATTAACTTTAACATTAAAGAATTTGATCGAGGGCTGTAAAATAAACACTAGCCCTTATTTACCTTTGTCTACTAAATCCATGTGCTAAGGGAATCAGCAGCTTGGAGAATAAGTTACCAGGGAAATGAAAATTGCCTTGGCTAATGGTTTGTGAAGGAAGCAAATGTAGGGGCTCATCTGAACCTTCTCTGTGTCAATTACTTAGATGAAGAGCTAACAGGCTACCTTTCAACACTGCCTATGGTATTAGCATGCTAAGAAAAGGAAATTGGACTCCAGATCCTGTGTGAGTCAATGACTTTGATAAGATTTGATCAGAACCAGATACTTGGAAACTGGAACCTATGTGGGTAGGTGGAGTTTGAATAATACAATTTAAATATTAATTATGTCTGTGCAGTAAAAAAAAAATGCAAACACAAATTTTGTTCTCCAAAAAGCAAATGGATGGGCAAAAACTCCAAAAGATACATATCTTAATAAATTGTTTCATGCATATACTACCTTTCTACCAGAAACTAGCTTCTGTTTGGTTTATTTATTTATTTATTTATTTATTTATTTATTTATTTATTTATTTAGTACTAGGGGTTGAACCCAGAGGTATTCTACCTCCAAGCTATGCCTCCAACCCAATTTTATTTCTTTATTTGGAAACAGGGTTTCACTAGGTTTCTGAGAGCCTCGCTACATTGCTGAGGCTGGCTTTGAATCCTTGATCTTCCTGTTTCAGCCTCTCAGTACTTGGATTACAACCTGCTTTATTTGGATTAATTATGAATGGCTCTGATCATACACACCTTGGTGAATATTTAAGGAGGCCATAAAACATGGAGTCTAAAGAGAGACAAAATCCCTGCCATATGTTAGATGTTTGGTTAGTGCAATCTATTTAACTTTTTTTTTTGCAGGGGTCATTTTCTTCTCACCTATATAATGAAAATCTGAAAGATACATTTGAGAAATCACTTTAATGATAAATGTCTCTCAAAAGGAAGAATGGAAGTTTCTCTTTCTTCCTTATCTCAGTATAGACAGTGCCCATTCTTCTCTTAGGTTCCGTTTCTAACTCTACTCTGCAGATAATGTACAATGAAGAACTAGGGACCTTCTCTCTCCACCAGAAAAGCTGGACTTTTTTTCTAACATTATCCAGAGGCCATAGGGAAGTAGTGCCCTGAGGAGTAGCTGTTGTGACATATGGTTCATAAGTGCAGAGAAAGAAATATTGGACTTTATTAAAAATCTATTTTAAGAATATGTTTCAAAAGACAACATAAATAAAGTTAGCAGACAATCCATATAATGAACAGTAATATTTACATGTTATCTATCTGATATCAGACTTGTACATAGACTATATAAAGAGTACTTACAATTCAATACTAAAAAGATAAATAACCTAATTTGAAAGCCAGAAGAGAATCTTATTAATATATCCACAGGGGCAATAAATATTAAATTAGTTTATTAGTCAATAAATATTAAATTATACTCAACAGCATTAGTCATTAAGTAAATGCAGATCAAAACTAATGAGATATCACTCTACACTCACTAGAGTGCAAATCAAAGCTCCAATGAGATACCACTCCACACTCACTAGATTGACTGTAGCAAAAACAAGAGACAGCATGTACTACAGAGGATGTGGGTAAACCAGAACCCATTGATTGATGATGACAATGGAAAATGGCACAGTTTCTTTGGAACACAATTTTATATTTCCTCTAAACATTTTACATAGTTATCATCTGATCCAACAATTTTATATCTATACATATATATATACATATATATATATATATATATATACATATATATATATATCTCCCCAAGATAAATAAAAACTTAATGCAAAAAATTTACATTGACTCTAACAGCACTATTAATTTTAGAGGCCAAAAAGTAGAAACAAGGCAAACGCCCATCAATCGATGAATAAATAAGATACTTTATATCTATACAATGAATATTATTTGGCATTAAACAGAATAAAGAACTGATACATTGTACAGAATTTATAAAGTCTGAAAATATTTTAACTTAAAAAGTACAGCCACACCAGGTATGGTGGTGTATGCTTCTAATTCCAACACTTGGGAGGCTCAGAGAAGGATCCTGGTTCAAGGAAAGCCTCAGTAAGTAGTGAGAGTCTCATCAACCTAGTGAGACTCTTTTTCAAAATAAAAATAAAATAAAATAGCTCAGAGGTAGAATGTCCCTGGGTTCAAGCTCCAGTACCACAAGTAATAAATAAATAAATACACATTGTATATTACCATTTAGAGTAAATATCCAGATAAGTAATTATAGGGAGACAGAAAGTAAAATAGTGTTTGAAAAAATAGAAATTGATTGCTATTGGTCATTATGTTTTCAAAAATTAGATTTTCTTATAGGAGCATAAAAATTTATTTCAAGTCAATGGATGGCCTTGAAGTTAACCACATAATCAACCTGTCAATTTTTCTATCTCCCTAAGTAGAGTTAAGCTATGGGAAGCTAAACAGATGAGCACTGGAGTTTCAAATTCTCTTGAGTGTATCATCATTAATTATTCAGATGCTACAATTTGGCTGTCTAGGAATTTTCCTGAAGAACTACATTCTACAGTCATACTGGTCAGATTAATGTGCAGACCCTGGTGGATGCAAGTGCCATTCAAAGAGAAATTTATTGACTTCAAGGCTTTCCTAACATTCCCTGTTATCATACATATTTTATTTATTTTCTAAGAAGAATAATAAGCAATTTTTATTTTTTAGTATTAGGGAATATTTTTAAGACACCTTGTACATTTACAACAAAGCAATATTTTCTAGCCTGTTAGAGTACCTGTTGCCCTTGGACAGGATGTCATAGGCCATCACAGAGTTGGTATCTGCAAGTGTGGCTAGTGGTTTCCATTCTTTTCTTTGTAATTCACTTAAAAATGGCTACTCAGTTGTCCCTCATTTATAAAACAATCTTTCCTACTCAGCCAATTGAAAACTTTTTTCAAAAAATTATCACTGGACTCCCAGCTCTCATAAAACACAGGAAGCCCTTAGTATACTTGTGTATTTGATCCTCTTAATTCAGATTCAAGATTAAGCGTGCTGGATCCCAGTGCTTGAGGCAACAATACAAAGTATGACATTGGAGAATGAAGTTTTTATTTAATGGAAGCCATATCATCACAGTCTGTAAGGAAGATTCTGAAAGTTCAGAGAACATGAGCCAACTAAGAACTGGGTTTTAACATTTGCTCTGTCACACAGGAGGTGCACAACCATGGAAAAGTCACTGAGACCATCTGAGCATCCATTTCCACATCTTTAAAGTGGGAATAACAATTCCACCCTCACTAGCAGGATAAATGACTTCATGGAAGTGGAGTTTCCAGAACAGTGTGGGAATTAGATGGTCTGCTAATAGTTTTATTCTACCCACTGTCACATGATGTATGTTAATGTACCAATACCTTAAAGAATAGGCATGAGGGAGTGGTATAATATCCATTTCCTGAAAAAGAAGTACAAATAACAGGAAGTGAGGTAGAAAGACCTCTTTGGTGGCAGAGGGCCTCAAATGGAATCTTTGAGTCCTGCCTCTTATTTGTTGCATGGCTCCTAACCCACAGTAGCAAATTATATGAGTCCTTGTTAAATTTATTGTTCCTATCAGGAAAATTTTTTTTTTTTTTTTTTTTTTGCGGCACTAGGGATTGAACCCAGGGGCATTCTACCTCCGAGCTACATCCCCAGCCCTATTTTTTATTCTTTATTTTGAAACCAGGTCTCACTAAGTTGCGGAGTGCCTCACTAGGTAGTTGAGGCTGGCCGCGAACCCGGATCCTCTGGTCTCAGCCTCCCGAATGCTGGGATTACAAGCGTGCGCCACCACGCCCGGCTTAGGAAAATATTTTTATTTTAATGCAAATGACTTAAGAGTGATCAGCACATGTCACTGTGGTAGGCCTTCAGTAAGCATATATTTTAATATATTTACATACAGCATAAATAATATGCTATTTTTATATATAATATATGTATATAAATAATATATTTATTTATATACAGGAAACAGATATATAATTATATATAATGAAATATATATTACATATTAAAAATTTAGAAAAGAAGAGAATCATTTTAAGTTGAAGGTGGTTGGAATTGTTTTCAGAGAAGCAAGACTTAAACTGAGCCCTGAAAATTTTAAGCATTTCAGCAAAGTGCAGTGTTTTCCAGTAAAATGGAAACAATAGGAGGAGACATATATATATATATATAGAGAGAGAGAGAGATAGATATAGATATATATAGATATAGATATAGATATAGATATAGAGATATATTGCAATATTATATATAATATGCAATATTATATATATTATAAACATATATATATACATACAAATATTTTATATATTATAAGGGTATATACAAAATACATACATATGTAAGTACATACATATATACATATATATAAAAGAATTTGCCCACACTATTAGGGAGGCTGTACAACCCTGACATCTGTAGTCTATAAGCCAAAGAAGCAAGAGGGTCCGTAGTATAATTCAAGTCCAAGTCAATGTAAGGACCTGGGAACTAGGAAGGCAAAGGGTATATATGGTCTAGTCTAAAATCAGCATCTTTGACTCAACCAGAGTCATTTTTTAGTTGAAGCACAAGGCCAGACAAGATAAATGTTCTATGTCAAAGCAAACAGGTAAAAGGACATCGCTCTTGTTGCTGCATTCACTTCATCAATGGAGTAGGTGAGCCCACCCACATTAGAGATGGCAGGCTGTTTGGTGCAGTCTAACACATTTAAATGTCAATCTCACTCCAGAATTACCTTCGCAGACACTCAGAATCAAGTGTGATCAATATCTGGACATCCTGTGGCCTAGGGAACTTAATACATGCAATCAGTCATCCTTTGTTTAAACACTGAGTTTATCACTGTTTTTTTCCTAAAGCTTGATGCTAAATTTGGTTTCATTTTTTAATGAAAATACTCCCATGTGCAGTGATGTTCAATACATGAGCCAGAACTGATTTAATGATTTGTGAGGACTTACTGTAAAATTTTCAGGAATTTTATTGGCTACATGTTCATTCATTGAAAGATTGAACTTGACCACAGCCAGATTATTTATACCACAGAATTCACCAAAGCACTATACATTAGATTATATTTTACTAAAACCCAGAGAGTCCATTGTTAAAGATTATGCCACTGCTATGATGTTTAAGGAACAGTGAAAAATGAAGATTTTTATGGGGTATTTAAGGCTTATTAAAGTTTCAAATATCTAATTTTTATTCATTCTATGATTTTATAATATATGACCTGCTTGTTTATATTTCTTATGAACGTATATCATTATTATTGCTATTAATGGAAAATTCCAAAAAAAAGATTAATTTTACCGCAGAGACCCAAGTTAAATAAATATATTATTACCTAGGCAGATACAGCTCACAATCAGCAGATGTCACGATGTAGGCTCATCTTGAATGATTTACTTTCACTGCTCACAACCCACATTTCTTTTTCCAAAAGCAATTTCAATCAAACTCAACCTTTAGTTATGACTTTGCAGGGGCATGCTAATCTGGATTCTCTAAAAGATTTTTTAATTAAGCAAATGTGTTCAAGTAATTTTTAGTGAGGTCTAGAATAAAGGCATTCTCACATGAGGAGAACAGTTGGGCATTACAATATAAAAGTACCCTGAATTATGATTGAGAGGAATGTGGCATTGCCACAGCTTGCTGACTGATCTTAAACAAGTCTGCTTTTTATGAAATTAGAAACTGCATTTTCTAAATATTCCTGGGCTTAAAATTCTTGCCTCAAGTAGAAAGAGGATAGGTACTACAGCTTGTCTGCTCCACAAATTCTTTGAGTCAAATTGGCAAGAAACAAAGTTTTATTCAAAGCCAGTTTTGAAGAAGTTTATAGGAAATTTTCTTGTTTAAAATATACATCTTTGGAGAACTCAAGGGTAAGAGAATCTTTCATGAGAAAAGAGGATGAAAGAAAGGAAATATACAAATGTAGACTTAGATAGCAAAAGAATCTGTGGGTCTCAACTTCCTTGGCATCTCTCAGTCCAGGAATGTGGGGGGGATAGCCCATCAGCATGAGAAAATACAGGATGTAGAAAAACAAATAACAAGGAGTCTGTTTCACTAATAGCTTCCAAACACAGCCATATTTCAGAATCACATTTTTTTCCTTCCCAGAGACAACCACTGTTAAAAAATTTCCTTATATATACTTGAGATATTATTCTATATACACTTGTGCACACACATGAAAGTGAGACACTAATTTATTAAAACTGATTCATTTTTTACTATATGTCTCAAACTATTTTATCTACATCCATCCCCCAAACTTCCCTAGAATATTGTGAATTACATTACAAGTACATGTATCATTTCTCCTATAAACATGTGAGTGTGTGCATGAAAACCAGGTCATGAAGATGTGATTATAGTGACATAGCAATGGAAGGACAAAGGGGCTTCCTCATCCTCTTCATTCACATCAATGCTGCTAAAAAACTACAAAAACAACAAGCTGTTAAAGCCTCTGGCAAATCTCCCTAAAATGAGCTGCTAACAAAGAAACACCTGAGATTATTGAGAAAAAATGGGTAAGATAGTCAAGAATTTGTATTTAAATAAAGACCACTCCATTCTATGAATGTAGTGGAAAGATAGGGATTCCCTTCACTACCCAACTTCCAATCGGGTAATACCCTTGTCTTGACACAGCATATTAAGGAGACTGGAAGCCTGATCACCTTTATCTTGTCTCCTGAGGCAGTATCTCTATGAAAGGTGATATCATGGGAGAAGGGTTGATTCATCAACTCAGGAATGGAGGGGTCCTTGACTTATATGACAGAAAAGAAATTTAGTACAAGCAAATCAGAGACAGAGTTTTATTTAGGAAAGTAAGAAATGGACATCCAAAGGAGAAAGCAGGCCACCTCAATAGTGACAGAGGAGCTTTGGGGGTTCACAGCTCTTTTCTTATAGGGGACTTGGGTGGGCAGGAAGAGATACTGAGTGCAACAGCACCTTAATAGCTGGATCCTGAGCAAGGCTCAGTTCGCTGGGGTCCTGCAAGGCAGTTGATTCCAAAGAAAGGAATGTGTGGCATATCCCACTTTGCATTATTATATTCTGGAAATTTGGGGTGCTTCAGGTTTTACTTTCACATTAATTATAAAGGAAAACTTCTTAGAAACATGTAGCCTGACAGATACCGATCTCTTAGCTGAAAAAAGAAAGTGGTGCCTTAAGACAACAAGCATTAGTCTAGAAGCAGGCTTTGCAAGTTTATCTAAATCACTAGTGATTACCTGGTCTCCCCACTGCCTGGTCTCCCTGGAACCCACTAACTACCTGAGATAAGAGAGAACACTGCTTAAAGGGGCTAAACAAAATTGTAAAGATTTTAACTAATGGATAACCTTTGGAAAAACAAGTCTGTAAAAATTCCTGTTCTATATGCCTCATTGTTAAAAAAAATAGTATAAAACTGTGAATGACAAACAATAAAACAGATGTGCTTCTTCACTGCATTGGGTGTGAGCATATTCTCATGACCACGTCTCAATCCACACCTACTGAGGGACCCCCAACCCCACTGCCTTGAGGGCTGGCTCCCAACAAATGACACCCAATGTGTTGGACTCGATTAGGTAAGTTCCCCCTACCCATTTTTATCCTTTTAAAATTTTTATCAGGATTGATACAGGTAGATTGCTCAAGGGTGCTACAAACCCCTATTAGAAATAGAACAGGTAAAGAAGGGCAGTGATGTTAAGAATTAAAGATGGGCCATTCTAAAAGCAAGCAACTAAAGATGGAGTATTCTGAAAGTAAAAAAAGAGTACTAAAGATGGGCCTTGCTAAAAGCAAAGAAAGAAGACTTTTTATAGATACAGCTCAGCATATAATAAAGAAAAGAGGTTTCTCTGTCCCTCACAAAAAGTTAAAACAATTTTTTCAATTTTTGCAAGAGATACCTCCTTGGTTCCTGGAGGAGGGAACCTTATGCCTTGAAACTTAGATAAAATTAGGAAAGGAGATAAAAACTTATTATTCTTTACACAGACCTGAAAGGGTACCTGCAGAAGTTTTTACTTTATGGAACATTTTTAGAGATGTTTTAGATCCTACCCATGAAACAGTATGTTTAGCCTCCAAACTGCAGGAAGCAAAAGAAACCCCTCCAATAAAGACCAAGGCTTCTGCATATTATTCTACTCATAGTAATCAGTCTAATTCAGACTCTGACTCCAAAAATAAATCACTTTCCCCAGATGAGCAGCAACCATTAGAAAAAGCTACAGCTAAATATTGTGAGGAGGATAACTGGCCAGATGACTTAAACTTTTCTACTAATGTCACAGATCCTCCATTAAATCCTAGTCAAAAAATTAAATAATCAAAATATTACCAGCAGCTGTGTTTTTTAGAAGCTGTGGCAGAAGCTAAGCAAAATGAGAATTTTACTTTTGCTTTCCCCATTGTTAATCTCAATGAGGCTGAGGAAGTTCTGCAATGTAAACCATTGTCTTTTAAATTAATAAAAGAATTAAAATCTGTGGTCAGAGACTTTGGAGCTAATTCTCCTTATACTATAAAATTAATAGATTCTATAGCCTCTGAATGATTAACTCCTTTTGATTGGCAACAAACTGCAAAATCTTGCCTGCCACCAGGGCAATACTTATTATGGAAAACTGAATATGAAGAGCAGGCAAGGAAAAGAATTTTAAAATCCCAGCAAACCGGTTCCCAGATTACAATGCCAATGTTAGTAGGTATGGGGGAGTGTAGTGATCCAAACACCAACTTAATCTTTCCCAAGCAATTTTAGGGGATGTTTCCATGTGCGCTACCATGGTGTGAAAAGCCCTGCCAAAAACAACATCCAACCAAAAAACAACTTTTCTTTCTAATATCAAACAAAAAGGAAATGAGCCTTTTAAAGATTTCTTAGCTTACTTAGAGGAAACAGTCTCTAAAGTAGTCACAAATAAGGAGGCAGCCAATATCCTTGTTAAACAATGGCTTTTGAATATGCTAATCCTACTTGTCAGACTTTAATGAGACCCATAAGAAAGACAGGATCCTTATCAGAATTTGTACATGTCTGCATGGATTCCACTCCTGCTCAGATACAGGGCATGGCCGTGGCTGCAGCTTTACAAGGCCAGACATATGCTAAATTCTTAAAAGGATTAAACAATGAAAATAATCATAGAGACCCTCCACAATGCTATAAATGTAATTCAACCGGACATGTACAACATTAATGTCCACTAATAAATAATCCTGCCCCCCCCACTGGAGGTGGAGGACAAAAACTACCACCTTCTTTGTGTCCAAGATGCTATAAAGGATTTCATTGGGAAAAGGATTGCAGATTTTGACTTATGAAAGATGGGATTCCCCTGCCTCCCATTCAATCACAAGAACAGGAATCAAAAAATGGATTAAGGGGCCAACCCAAGCCCTGACTACAAAAATGGGACCACAATCAAACAAGAGATCCAGAGAATTAACCAGTAGCTCAATTTCCAACTTGGCCAGAGCAACTCCAGAAGTTCAGGACTAGATCTTTACAGAAATTAGACTGTTATTTTAAACCCTGATATGAAAACTACTTTAGTAAGTACAGGAACATTCGGACCTTTGCCTAAAGGGACTATGGGACTAATATTAGGAAGAAGCTCTGTAACTCTGCAGGGACTACAAATTGCCCCTGGAGTTATTGATTCAGATTTTACTGGAGAAATAAAAATCATGTTACACCCTCCAAATAAAGCTATACAAATATGGAAAGGACAGAGAATAGCTCAATTGATACTAATTCCTTTAGTACAGACAGCAAATAAAAGTATGAAAAAAGAAAGGGAAGCAAAAGGGTTTGACTCCAGTGATGTCATTGCTTGGGTACAAAAGGTAGATGAAAATAGGCCCATGAGGACTATATTAGTAGAAGGAAAAAAGATAACAGGATTGTTGGATACTATAGCAGATGTCTCTTGTATTGCAGGAAAGGATTGGCCCTCTGATTGGATTACTCAACAAACCACTTCAACTTTAAGGGGACTAGGCATGTCTTCAAAAATTGCAAAAAGTGCCTCTATATTACATTGGAAGATAGGAAAAAAGCAGGGAACATTTCAACTATATGTACTTCCTCCTCTCCCTTTTTCTTTAGGGGGAAGAGACGTTCTTACAAATATGACTGTTACAAAATCTGATGATGATATAGATCCCCTACCTGCTTTTTGTAGGGGCCACTGTAATGTATGCAGACCCTATAGTATGGAAATGAGATGACCCTGTATGGGTAGAGTAGTGGCCCCTCACTAATGAAAAGAGGTCTGCAGCAGAGCAATTAGTTCAAGACCAGTTACAAAAAGGTCATATAGAATCTTCAACTAGCCCATGGAATACCCCAATATTTGTTATTAAAAAGAAGTCTGGTAAATGGAGACTGTTACAAGACATTAGAGCTGTTAATAAAACCATGGAGACCATGGGGGCTTTACAACCTGGATTACCTTCCCCTGTTGCTGTAGATAAAAACTCTTGAATTATTGTTATTGATTTACAAGACTGCTTTTTTACTAACCCCCTGGCTCCACAAGACAGAAAACGATTTGCTTTTAGTCTCCCCTCACCAAATTTTCAAAGACCTTATCAAAGATATCAATGGAAGGTATTGCCTCAGGGTATGAAAAACAGTCCTACCATATGTCAAAAATATGTTGATATGGCTCTTCTAACTACTAGAAATAAATTTCCCCAGGTTTATATGATTCATTACATGGATGATATTCTTTTGGCCAATAGTGATACCAATATTCTTAATCAATGCTTACAATTATTGATAAAAAAAATCTCATTCAATACGGTTTTATAATGGCTCCTGAAAAAATTCAAACAGAGCCACCAATTAATTTTCTGGGAAGGATTATAAAATCTCCCACTGTTATTAATCACAAGGTTCAAATCAGGCATGACCAACTTAACACCTTAAATGATTTTCAAAAGTTATTAGGAGATATTAACTGGATTAGATCAATCTTAAAAGTATCCACTCATCAATTAAAACCTCTCTTTGATATTTTAAAAGGAGACTCAAATCCTTCTTATCCTCACCAATTAATAGACAAAGCTATTCAAGCATTAAAAGAGGTAGAAGAAGCTATTAATAAACATTGGGTTACCAGAATAGATTATAATTTAAAATGGGATTTAATTGTTCTAAAAACTGAGAAAACTCCTACTGGATGCCTATGGCAAGACGCACCTTTAGAGTAGATACGTTTATCTGCCACTCCAAAAGGAATTACTATCTCTTATCCCACTTTAATTACTATGATAATACAAAAAGGCAGAGTGAGAAGTAAAGAATTGTTTGGTAGCGATCCTCATGATATAATTATTCCTTATAATAAACAGTAGGTAGAATTTCTGCTTTATAATTCTGATGAATGGGCTATTTCTTTACAAAATTTTACTGGACAGATTAGCTTTCATTTACCTATTAGCCCACTTTTATATTTTTTCTCTCATCATGAACTTATTTTTCCTAAAAAATCAGCAAAAAACCTTTAGTAAATGCTGTGACCCTATTTACAGATGGCTCCTTTAACGGCAGAGCAAGTATAATAAAAGGCTCAGACCAACCTATTATTCTCCAAACTAAAGGAACTTCTGCCCAAAGAACAGAATTAGTAGCAGTCATATATACTTTTACCATTACCCCCGAGCCTTTTAATCTCTTTACAGATTCTAAATATATAACATTATTTCCAGCTATTGAAACGTCATCTATATCTAACTCATCTATTATAGCCATACTTTTAAAAAGATTACAGCAGCTAGTTAGGAATAGAATTCATCCTTACTTTATTGGACATATAAGGGGACACAGTAATCTTTCTGGTCCGCTTGCTGTAGGAAATGCCTTAGCGGACAAAGCTACTGAAGTTATAGGCACTGTATTAGAGGCTAAAGAAACTCATGAAATACATCATCAAAATGCTAAAACATTACAAATGCTTTATTCCTTAACTAGAGAACAGGCAAAGCAAACAGTGCGGGATTGCCCCAGGGTGTAATTAACATTCCCTCATTGGCTATGGGAGTCAACCCTAGGGAGCTTAAGCCTAATTCGTTATGGCAAATGGATGTGATGCATATTCCTTCTTCTGGACAAGTGTCTTTCATTTATGTGCCAGTGGACATGTTCTCACACTTAATCTTTGCCACTGCTCAAACTGGAGAAGCATATAAGGATGTCATGCAACATTTGTTTGCTGCTTTTGTGTATATGGGTATTCCCAATCAATTTACAACAGATAATGTTCCTGATTACACTTCTGCCAGCCTAAATAATCTTTGTAATACTTTAGGAATTAAGCATTCCCCTGGAATCCCTTATAATCCCTAAGGGCAAGCTATAGTTAAAAGAGCCCATCAAACATTAAAAATTCAAATTAAAAAAATAATTCGTGCTTTGTATTTATACATTTTTGTTAGGTACAAATTGATAAAGACAAATGTGCACACATTTCTCATCAAATTATTACAATAAAAAACAAAATATTATCATCTCAAAATGCAAAAAAAATTAAAAAATAAAAAATAAAAAACTGTCTTATTCAGAGCTAAAATATGCCTCTCCACATGCTCTTCTTTCTCATGTCCTTTTTGTTATCAATCATCTAAATAAAAATTCAGAAGGCATTACACTCATGCAAAAACACTCTGATTTACAAATAAAGCCTTTTCAAACCATGGTAAAATGGAAAGACCCAATGGCAAGCAAATGGAAAGGACCTGATTTATTGCTAACTGTGGGGCAAGAATATGCTTGTATTTTTCAACAGGATGCAGATGCTACTCTGTGGATTCCTGATAGACTCATTAGGCATGTCTCATCACTGAAGCAATTGTATTCCCCCACGGCTGTATCCCCAGGTCTCCTGGACCCATATGAGATGCTCAGTGCTGAGATATCTAATCTCAGTCTTCATCATTATGCCTTGCCTTTCCTGCCCTTGTTTATGCTGCCTGTAAATTTATTACTTCTTTAGCTGTTTCTACTACTGCCTTAGTTACCAATATTAATACTGCTCCTCATGTTAATTCATTGTCACATAATGTCACCCTAGCTTTAGCTGCACAAGAAATCATAGATAGAAAACTAGAAACTCATATCTCAGCCTTAGAAGAAGAAGTGCTGTATTTAGGAAATCAGGTAACTAACATTAAAATTAAATTGTCCACTAGATTCCATGCAAAGGACAAATGGATCTGTGTCTCTCTCCTGCATTATAATGATTCTCAGCATTCCTGGCCACAGTTGCAGAATCATTTATTAGGAATCTGGAACAACACTAACATCGCCCCTGATCTACAGGCATTACAGAATCAAATAAAATATATTAGTCAAGACTATATAGATATTAGTTCTACTGCTGAAATGCCCTCTGATTTTTTTATTCAACTTTCTAAACAATTAGACATATGTTCATATATGAGTTACGGAGTTCTATGGCACTTGCATTGTTGCTTATAATCATATTTTGTTCATGTTTTCCATTCATCATCCAATTGACCTCATGATCTGTCAAGTCACTTGCCATAGAAGTGGAAGCCATTAAATTAAAAAATAAAAAGGGAGAAATGTGACAGCACCTTAATAGCTGGATCTTGAGCAAGGCTCAGTTCGCTGGGGTCCTGCAAGGCAGTTGATTCCAAAAGAAAGAATGCATGGCATATCCCACTTTGCATCATTATATTCTGGAAATCTGGGGTGCTTCAGGTTTTACTTTCACATTAATTATAAAGGAAAACTTCTTAGAAACATGTGGCCTGACCGATACCCATCTCTTAGCTGAAAAAAAAAAAGCGGTACCTTAAGACAACAAGCATTAGTCTAGAAAAAGACTTTGCAAGTTTATCTAAATCACTACTACCTGGTCTCCCCACTGCCTGGTCTCCTTGAAACCCACTAACTACCTGAGATAAGAGAGAACACTGCTTAAAGGGGCTAAACAAAATTGTAAAGATTTTAACTAATGGATAACCTTTGGAAAAACAAGTCTGTAAAAATTCCTGTTCTGTATGCCTCGTAAAAAAAATAGTATAAAACTGTGAATGACAAACAATAAAACAGATGTGCTTCTTCACTGCATTGGGTATGAGCATATTCTCATGACCTCGTCTCAATCCACATCTACTGAGGGACCTCCAACCCCACTGCCCGAGGGCTGGCTCCCAACAACTAACGATGACCTTAGTCCTAGTAGTCACAAGATGAGTTAGAGGATTTTGGTCAACTGCAGGGTCCTGATGAGGCCTTCACTATTTTTCAATAGGTGTCTTTCTTATTTATAATATTCAAGGACAGCTAACAGTGCCCAAGAACATTACTCTTTTATGTGACCTCTGTCTTCCAGTCAACACATATCCTTCCTGTTTAAAAAGTCTTAATTTGATAGTTAACAGTTCAAGGTATTTTGTGAGTGAGATCCCAGTATGATGTACAGTCACCTTTCTGATCTTTTGTTGTCTCTGTTGTTGGATCAATAAATAGATACCTCTTTGAGGTTAATCAACAGTGCTCAGGGTATTAAAGACTTGTAAATTCCTCAGAACCCTGGGACTAACTGATCTTGCCACAGATCTCCATATTTAAGTTATATTTTTCTTATTCTCCTTTTATGCCCCCTTCATATATAATCTTATATATTTATCCTATCTCAGTGAGGAAGGACAAAATACCTCTGGTTCACTACCCCAACTTTGGCTGGGGTGTCACTCAGAAAGGAGTTTGCTGTTGTCCCCACATCCAGCTCCAGGGCTCTTATTCTGAGATGTTGGCTGCAGAAGAAGCAGGTTCTGAAACAGGCACCTTCTAATTTCTTCCAAAAAGTAATGATTTTATTTGCAATATGTAATAAAGAAGTTCAAGCCTGAAGACACTCTCAAAAACAAAGGAAGTTATGTTAAAGGCAATTAGGAGGAGATACAAGATAGAGGCTCATCTCTAAACCAGCTAGTTTACTGGAGGGATGAGGCTGATGATGTTAGCTAAAAGAAGAACTTCTGGAGTCAGAACAAATATCAAAAACTGACATCCAGAAACTCTTTCTGCAAAAGAGCCTCAGTTGGATTAGATTCCTTTGTAGAGTGATTTCTTCCACAAGGCAGTATTGAAATCAATCATCCAGCTGATTTGGATCTTGACACTTGGGTGTGATCAAAACCCACTAACTTCACAGGGTGACTGTTGGTATTCCAAAGCTCTGTCTCCATGAAGAGTAGCATCAGATGGGTAACTCTGTGGGGAGGGAAAGACAGTTCACTAAATGAATTCTGCCAGTTACAAAGCAAAGAAATAAGATAATAGAAATATAAGGTCTCCCAGGAGAGTACTAAGAGGCTCTATAATTTTTTTATCTGGAAGGCCAAATTTCCAACAAAAACTTGGGCATGCAAAAAGTAAAAAAAGTATTCCCTGTACACTGGAAAAAGTGCAGGAAACAGAATTTCCAGTGAGAGTAACAAGATATCAACTTATCAGAAAAAGTCCAGGAAATAGCCATCACAAACATTTCAAAAAAGCAACACAAAAAATGATGTTAAAAAAGTAAAGGAAATTATTATTAAAATACCTCATTAAAAGGAATATTAATGAAGAATAGAAATTATAAAAAGAAGAAAATGTAAGCTCTGGAGTTGATAAATATAGTAACTGAAAAAAATAAAAAAAGATAGGGCAACAGCAGTAAGTTTGCACTGGCAAAGAATGGAACAGTGGGCTTGAAAACACGATTCTACAAGCCAAAGAACAAAGAGAAAAGGAAAGGAAGAAAAATAGAGAGTTTCATAAAAATGTGGGACACCATCATGCACAGTGATATATGCATGATTTGAATACAAGAAAGTGAAGAAAGGAATAAAATCATATTCAAAGTGATAATGGGACAAATATTCCCAAGTTTATTAAAAAATAATACCTGCCATTTTCAAGAAGCTCAACAAATTCCAAGGAGGATAGCTTCAAAGAAATCCACAAATGTTATCTTTATAGTAAAAAGGCTGAATGTCAAAGACAAAGGGAAATTTTGAAAGCAGCCTATAAGCAAGTTGTTACTTTCAAGGGAGCTCTAATAAGATTAGCTGCTTCCCTCTTAGCAAAGACAATGGGGATGGTCTGTAAACAGCAGGAAAACATATTCAAAATTCTCAAATAGTTGGGTGTAGTGGTGCCCATCTGCAATCTCAATACTTAGGAGCTTAGAAAACAGGATTCCAGGTTCAAGGCAAGTGTACAGTAAATTAGTGAGACCTGCTTCAAAATTAAAAAAATAAAATAACAAAAAGAGGGCTGGGATATAGCTCAGCAGTAGAGTGTCCCTGGGTTCAAACTCTAGTATTACACACAAAATACTTCTCAAACAAAAAATAATATATCAACAGAGACCCAATATCCAACAAAGCTATTGCTTAAAAATAAAAACCAAAGTAAGTATTTTACAGATAAGCAAAAGCTGAGAAAATTTGTTTCTAGAAGATATACCTTATAAAAAACTCTAGTTATTCTTTAGGGTAGATACACATACAGCAGACAGTAATTCAAATGTATTTGAAACTATGCAAGAGCACTGGCAAAAATCACTGTACACTTATAAAGATTATGTCAATGCATATTTTTCTCTTTTTTTAAAAACAAATTTGATTAATAACAAAATATAATATAATAAATTTAATGACAATTGGAAAATAACAATAATAGTTGAAAATTATAATATCCTACCTTCAGTAATAAACAGAACAACTAGATAGTGAACAAAGCAATAGAAGACTTGAACAACATTACACCATCTATCTAGAACTAACATACATGTCTTATAGGGTACTATAAACTACAAAACTACAAAAGCATAATATAGACCACCATTTTCTTGGTCAGAAGACAAATATCACTAAACTGAAAAGTATATACATAATTCAATGCATGGTCTCTGAATTAATGAAATAAAATTAGAAATCAGTAGCTGGAAAAAATTGGGGACAAAAGTTATGTAGAAACTTAGCAACACTGTTAGAAACACAAAGTATTTGTTATGCAGTCAAAGCCATGCTCATAGTCAAATTTAAAGATGTAAATGCCAGTGTTAAGAAAGAAGAAAGATCTGGACTCAATATCCTAATCTTATGCCTTAAGAAACTAGAAAAATAAGAGCAAACTAAACACAAAGAAAGCAGAGCAAGAAAATAATAAGTAATATAAAGGAAAATATTGAAATAAAAAATAATAACAAAAAAAGCCAGTCATGGTGGCTCACGCTTGTAAAATCAGTACTTGGGAGGCTGAGATGAGTGGATCGCAGGTTTATAACCAGTCTCTGCAACTTAGTGAGACTCTTTCAAAATACAAAATAAAAAATAGGTCTTTGGGTGTAGCTCAGAGTTACTGGGTTTAATCTCACACATACACACAGACAGACACAGAAACACACACACACACATACATACACACATTTATTGAAATGGAATAGAAAAAACAATAAAATGGAAAGCTATTTAGAAGAAAAGAGTACCAAGTTGACAAACATTTAGATTAACCAAGATAAAAAGCACGACTGAAATTACTAAAATCAGAAATGAAATGAGACATTTTAATTGACTATAGAAAATAAAAGAACATAAAGGGAAACTATAAACAATTGTATGACAACAAATTAGACAATTTAGAACAAATTTGAAAAAGGACATAAACTACTGAAACTCAAGAAGAAATAGAAATTTGAATAATCTGTATGAAGGAAGATATTGAATATTTAATAACTTTATAAAGAACATCTACAAAAAAACCCCATGGCTAATAATGGATTACTGTTACCAATCTTTAATGGCAAAATCTTAAATTTCCACTAAGATTAAAAATAAAGCAAAGTGCAAAGGAAATGAGAAGACAAGCCATAGACTGGGAGAAATTATTTTCAGAAGGCACATCTGATGGAGGACTGTCACTCAATATGTATTAAAAACATAAAGCTCAATGAAAAGAAGGCATCCTATTTAAAAAGTGGTCCAAACATCTTAATAAACACTTCATAAAATGTGTTTGATGAAATAAACATTCCATTAGATGTGCCCAAGACAAATAAACCTATGAAAATATACTCCACATCATATATGGTCAAAGAAATCCAACTGAAACAACAAAATTATTCTACTATATATCTATTAGAATCAGCAAAACCCAAGACAAGGATATCACCAAAAACTTATGAGGATGTGGAGCAACAGAAACTATTATTCATTGCTGGTGGGAATGTAAAATGATACAGCCACATTAAAAGGCAGTTTGAAAGCTGTAATTCCAGTTCTTAGGAGATCTTTTCCTGCATATCCTTCTGGTCCTCCCTCCCTTCCTTCTTTTTGGCACTAGGGATTGAACTCAGGGACAGCCTTCCTCTGAGTTATATGAATTCTTCATATATATACTCCAGTAGTATTTCTAGTACTTGGAGAATCACAGGTTGGAGGATATCCTGTGCAACTTAATGAGACCTTCAGCATATATAAAGACCCTGTTTCAAAATCAAATATTCAAAAGACTGGGATGTAGCTCAAAGGTAGAATGCCCTTGAGTTCAATCCTCACTATCAAAAAAAAAGTAGGGGCTGTGAGGTTTTTTTTTATGATTTCTTACAAAGCTAAACATATCTTTACTATTCAATCTATCAATTGTGCTTCTTGGTATTTACCCAAGAGTTAAAAACATGTTGACTCTAATATTAATATTTTCCAATATCTATAATATATTATCTAAGGAACCAACATTACTGTTTATAGTACATTAATATGAAATAAAACTCCAGAATTTAATCAGATTTTTCAACTTTTTTCTCTTTCTTTTTCTGTCCAGGATTTAATCCAGGATACCATGCTGCATTTATCATAATATAAATGATAACACAAGTTTAGAAATGAAACATAGCTTATATTCTAAGTATTGCTTGAAAGAACTATTAAGAAGAATGATAACACAAGTTTAGAAATGAAACATAGCTTATATTCTAAGTATTGCTTGAAAGAACTATTAAGAAGGATGGAGAATGAACTGTTTACTATAGCCCTCAGCCTAAGGGCACAGGTAATGTGTCTTTAGTTGATGCTGGTGAACCTCTGATAAGTAGAGAACTCTAAATATGTAGCCTGATGTCCAGATTAATGTGGCAAGTGCTGTCTGCTTAGTCACTCCTCTCTTTTGACTACATGAGAGAAACTAAAACTGATATTACCTTACCAATTCCACAACATATATCATATATCACAGACCAGGCTGAGAAAAATATTTGTAGTAATCAGGGAACAATAGTGAGCAGCCATTTCAGATTAAAGGATTCATTGAGACTTCCATGAAGCCCAAAGGAAATGCTGAGACCAGAATCTGTGGAAAAGTGGACAAAGTTAGAAGCTAGATAAGACATCTGAGGTACCAGGACTAAGCCAGGAACTAAAAGGATGTCTGAAAGAACCAGAATGGCTGGGTGTGATGGCTCATGCCTATAATCTCAGTACTTAGGAGTCTGAAACAAGAGGATTGCAATTTTGAGACCAGCCAACATAGCAAGATTTTCAGCAACCTAGCAAGACCCTGCTTCAAAACAAACAAACAAACAAACAAAACCAAATAGGGATCAAGGTGTAGCTCAGAGGCAAACTGCCCCTGGGTTCAACCCCTAATACTAGAAGGAAGGAAGGAAAGAAGGAAGGAAGGAAGGAAGGAAGGAAGGAAGGAAGGAAGGAAGGAAGGAAGGAAGGAAAGAAGGAAGGAGGGAAAGAGGGAGGGAGAAAGGACGGAGGAAGGGAGGGAGGAAAAGATCAGTATCTGATGATCCAGGTCAAGTCAGAAGACATGGATAGGAGAGATAAGGCCATCTACAAAAATAAAATAAAATGCTTACCTATGCAAAGATAAAAATAGTAAATAATAACATAAAATTGGACAAGTATTAAAATGTTGATGTAAATTAGTTGATCCATACCAAAGTCTCATTGGCTTTTATTTCTGGCAAAATATGACAATAAGGTCAGATATGTTTAGGATTCTCTAAAACATGGTGAGTTGTAGGATCTAGCTCCTTTGAAAGAATCATAATTATGACCCGGTGGATGTTTGGTGTAAATCTCACTATCCACTTCACTTTTCTCATTTACTAACCAGATTTAGACTTAATCCCAGTTTCTTTTATTCCCTTTGACTTTATTTTCCAAATTCTACTTATCTTATCAGTAGTCAAAAGATATCATGAATCCTCTTTTAGATGAGGAAGGTGAAATGGAAGGAGATCACAGCAGTGAAGCAGCAAGTGACTCCACCTGTGTGTTTACACTGCTTTCTCCTGAAGCTTCAAAACCACTTAGAACATTCTTTTCAGCAACATGGGGAAATAAATGTCACTTCAGCAGCTGTATTATTCTTTTTTTCATGGACTAAACATTATACGATTCTTCTAATAGAAAATCACTGTCAATTAATCATTCCCTACATGTCTGTTCAAGAATTATCTATCAAAATTTCACACAAACACACACACACACACACACACACACACACACACACACACACATGCAACACAAAACATTTAGTAAACACTCTTGAAAAAATAGAATAGACACAGTGTGATGTGGGTGATAAGCAGCAGAAGGGGTCATGAGCACCTTGGGGTGAGTATTACATGCCCTGGGGGCTGGAACAAAACATAGTATACAGATTCAGGGAGTTTTACTACTTAAAAAGTGTCATAATTTCTATAAACTGCCCTGCCTGACATGTTTTACTGCAATTTTGAGATAGGATTTATGAATTAAAAATAAGGCACACAACATGTGGTAGCATACTATGGGTGCAAGGCAAGACTTTAATGGCAGCCAATCTAAAACTTCCTCAGGCAATAGTAGCAATTCCAAAACCAGTATCCTTGGAAGTTCTGAAAACCTTACTAGAAAACACTAAGATATATATCCTAGAAGGAAGAAGAAAAGACTAGTGTGGGGGTCCAGCCCTCCAGGTAGTGGGGTCAGGGGTTCCTCGATAGGTTTGGATTGATACAAGGTAGCGAGAATACACTCACACCGTATGCAGTGTTGAAGCGCGTCTGTTTTATTGTTTGTCAGTCGCTGTTTTATACTATTTTTACTGCAATGAGGCATATAGAACAGGGATTTTTACAGACTTGTTTTTCCAAAGGTCAAGTGGGTACATCTTTAACTAGAAAAGCTATTTCTCATGGTATTTGATGGGATTAAGAAAACAGTAAAGGAGCTGGGCATGATGGCACACACTTGTAATCCCAGCATTTGGGAGGCTGAGACCAGAGGATCTGGGTTTGCAGCCAGCCTCAGCTACCTAGTGAGGCACTCCACAACTTAGTGAGATGTGGTTTCAAAATAAAGAATAAAAAATAGGGCTGGGGGTATAGCTTGAAGGTAGAATGCCCCTGAGTTCAATTCTCAGTATCGCAAAAAAAAAAAAAAAAAAAAAAAAAGAAAACAATAAAGGTTACAAAATATGATAAGTATATAAAGATTCTTTTAGTACAAGGCAAAGTAGTGTTAAAGGTTAATGAATAGCCTCTATTCATTAGTTTAAATATTTACTAATTGTTTAGCTTCTTTAAGTGTGTCCTTATCTTTTTCTCTGACAGCTAGAGAGTTAGTTAATGTGTGAAGTTCCAGAGAGACAAGAGGAGGAAGTGGGCAAACTATCCATCTTAAAGCCTTCTTTACTCATAGATAAGATCTCTTTGGCTTATTTATTTTGTTTCTATACCTGTGTACTTAGAGGGAACACAAGGCTATTTAGTAACTAAGCTTATAAAGCTTGTATCCTGACTAATGTTTGTATGTGGTTAATGAATTTTTTATGGGTTGTCTTGAGGCACTGCTCTTTTAGCTAATATTGAGGAATCATAATCCATCTGGCCATTTTGTGTTTCTAAGAAATTTTCTTATATAATTAATGTGAAAGCAGAGCCCAAAGCACCCCAAATTTCCAGAACATAATGCAAAGTGGGATATGCCACACATTCCTTCCTTTGGAATCATCTGCCTTGCAGGACTCCAGTGGACAGAGCCTTGTTCAAGATCCAGATATTAAGGAGCTGTGGCAGACTAGGCCTGAAATATGCTTATTTTTTTTCATATTTGAACAGTTTCATTTAAAGAAACCAAATAACACTCGAGTTATGCCTAATTTCTCTAAATTTCCCTGTAATTTTGTTGAAAACATGGATTAAAATTATTCTATACACATAGTCAGGCATGGGAGGCTTAGATAGGAGGATCACAGGACAGCCTCAGCAAGTAGTGAGACTCATCAACCTAGTGAGTCCCTGTTTCCATATAAGAAATAAAAATTGGGATGGGGGTGTAGCTCAAAGATAGAATGCCTCTGGGTTCAATCCCTAGTACAACACACACAAAATTATGCTATACACATATATAAATATATCACTATGAATCCCACTATTGTGTATGTTATACACATATATAAATATTCACTATGAATACCACTATTGTGTATAACTATAATGCACCAATATAATTAATAAAAAAGGAAAACATAGTTAAGACAGGAAGGTACATGACCAATTATGTGGTCAGCATTCTTCTTTGAATAATGGATCTCCGCGCACTGGCTCCCCACATCACCATGTCTACACTGCTTTGTGATCTTTCCTCCTCTACACTCCTGACACATTACTCCTCACTGTGAAAGAATGATGTTCCATTGAAGTCAGTTCAATCTTGTCAGTGATTCAGAAATATTCAGTTCTCATTCCCACTTCTGCATTTTTTGGTACTGAGGATTGAATCTAGGGGCAGTCTACCACTGCCACACCCCAGCCGTTTTATGTTTGTTTGTTTTTTTTTTAATTTTGAAGCAGGATTTCACTAAGTTGCTGAGGCTGGCCTCAAATCTGGAGTCTGGAATGACATCTATATTGATGACTGGTTTCCTCCTTGTCTCAACTTCCCAAGTATTAGGATTACAGGTATCTTTGCTCTTCTGTACCTCCTCTCTGAATTTATAATATAGTCAATCTATGTTGTCCTACTTCTAATGCATGTTCTAACAATTTCTTCCTGAAACACATATTCATTGCTGTATGGAAGTATGTTCATCACCCTTGTGTAGATCAATGACAAACTTTGCCTAAATATTTACAATTAATGTTGGGAGAATGGTTGTATGTATGGATGAATACATATACATTAGTATATGTTGGTTGCTGGTCTAGATATCTTCCCATTGAGAGTATAAGTGTTGGGAGAAGGAGTCATTATCTAGCCCACTGTGATACTCAGCACATTATTTCATCAAGGTGTGTAGACATGGTCACCAAAAGAAAGAAGAGAAAAAAAATTGTAATTCATTTTTGGCAGCTAAAAAAAGCCATTATAAATATAATATAAAAGTACATTGCTTTCAGGATGAATCAGTATTCTTTAAATGTCCTTGAACAAGCAGTTGCAAGAGAAAATATGGAAATATATCCAAATTTAAAACGATAACACCTGAAAGGGAAGGAAACCAATTATATCTCATGAAAATGTGGCTTTAAGTGGTAACTGGCTTGCTGAAATTGTTATTACAATTGAAAAAAAATCAGCAATCTTCCTGGATTCTTTTAATAAACAAAAAGTATTTAACAAAACTATAAATTATACTGCTGTGGCAAAAAAGGATCAACCATGGTGAAATGACCCAGCTGTTTTGGCTTTTGTCATTTCAAAACATTTTGTTTCTCTTTCTCTTCACACATATTTGTATTTGCTTAAATAGAGTTCATTGTGGCACTGATTGAAAGAACAAATTCTAATTCTTTCAACACTGTGATTATATAGCTTTTGTGTTGATTTTTATTTGGTTATCAATCTAGGCAAGTCTTCTGATGGTCTGTCTGTGTCTTGGCAATCTCAGAAAGGATAATATAATTTCATCAGTTCTGAAAAAATGCTTTTGCATCTCATCTCCAGAGCTACTCAAGTACCTCATGTCTAGCATCCCTTAACTTCCAATATATGTGTGTTCATTTCCTCACCTTGGTTCTCCCAAATTATTTGCATCTCTCCCTAACATATTATGTAGCTAGCTTTAGCATTCATGCAATTTCTTCAAAATGATGCTGTGGCTTGAAATGATTAAATCATCTTACATCTGTCAGAGGAGACCAAAAATGACCCAGAAGGACAGTTGGCAAATGAAGGTCTTGGGCCTAACAAATTTAGAGTGCTGTTTTTGTTTTATTTCATGAATTTGTAGAGTGTTGAGAATAAACATAGAAAAGTGTGTGTGTGTGTGTGTGTGTGTGTGTGTGTGTGTGTGTGTGTGTTAGTCAACTTTCCATTACTATAACAAACTCTGGGGATAATCAGCTTATCAAGAGAAAAGGTTTACTTTAGCTCATAGGTTAGGGGGTTTCATCCCATGGTTGGTTGGCCATATTGTTTCAGGGTGAGTGGGTGAGGTGACATCATGACAGGGTGTGTGTGACAGAGCAAAGCTAAGCATCTCTTGGCCAGGAAATGAAAGAGAGCAAAAGGAAGAAGCTGGGGTCCCATAATCCTTGCAAGGGTATGCCCCCATATACCTAAAGAACTCCCCCTAATCCACACCTCTTAAAGTTTCCATCACCTCCAGATAGCACTGAGCTCAAGCAAAGCTTTTAATACAGGACATTGGGCATTCCAGATCTAAACTATAGCAATGTGTGAGAATGATCAAATTTTGAGTGAATATCAGAACTATGGGGGGAAAGTGGTAGAAAAATAGAAGTTATTAAACAATGAATACAGAAAAATAATGAAATAAAAGTAAGGAAAATGAGAAATTTTAGGAAAGAAGTTTGCTATTTTGCATTTATAAAACTGAGATAGGACACTTTTCTTGGAAAGTGAGATGAGCCTGCAGAGGTGAGGGGAGGGTATCCTTGTAATTTCAGTGTTGAGCTGAAGTGAAAAGAAATGGAGCTAATTTTAGATGTCCAAAATAAAACTAGGGTTTTTACAAGACTTTGGCTTACTTTTTCTAAAAATAAAGCCACTTCAAACATTCTACACCTTTTTTTTTTTTGAGGGGTAGTATTGAGGATTGAACCCAGGGACATTCTATTTATAAGCTACACCTCAACTTAATTTTATTTATATTTTGGGACAAGGTTTCTCTAAGTTGTTGAGACTGGCCTTGAACATGCAATCCTCCTGTGTTAGCCTTCCAAGTACTGACATTACAGGTGAACCACTATGCCTAGTTCATTCTAAACCTGTGGTAGGATTCTACTATGTACTTAGTATTCCCCTTGTGTAGAAGAAGAGAGCTTACACTATAAATATGGTTAGGGCATCCTGATCCAGTTTTAACAGCAGTTGATATATTGTCTCTATTTTAAATTTTACTCTTAAAGGATTTTCTGCCTTTATTTCCAACAAAGTAATTCAAACAGGAGGTTTTAGCAAAAATATTAGAAAAATTAAGTCTTTACTCTGTTGACAGAAACACAATGAATCAGTTTAGAGGCAGGAGAAAGTAAAATGCTAACTTCCCTCTAAGTAGACGTTGCCCCACTTTATATTGTTGACATCACAAGTTTCATCTTTATATATTAAGTACCCATTAACAATAAGTTGGTAATTACTTTGTCTTTTAAATCCTATAAACACACAAAAATTGTAGTTATCAATCAAAATTATAATAATAGTTTTTATATGTGCCCATTTTTATTTTATTGCAGAACTGTAATTTTCATATGGTTTCAAGTTGTTATCTAGTGTCACTTCATTTTTTATACTCTAAATTTGTAAAGCTATATGTTGATTAAGTCAGCTAACAATATATTTTATGTATTTATTTACTAATTAATTTTTTGTGGTACTGGGGATTGAACTCATGGGCACTCTACCTCCGAGCTATAATATTTCATGTAGATATTCATGGGTTTCCTCAGACTCCCAAAGATGTCCATGACACAAAAAAGAAGGTAAGAAATTTGGTATTGGGTAGTAAATTTCTTATTGCTAGAAATATTCAAGCTTTAAACTGTTGAAATGCATGTTTATATCAGAAACTAGCCCACATTTTCATTAATTTACTCACTTATCTTTAGACATTTATTAAACAAAACCTATATGTCCATCAATATTTTGTTAATGCAGATTTTAAAAATATATTTTTATTGGTGCATTGTAATTATACATCATATTGAGTTTCAGTATGATAGATACATACATGCACATAGCACCCAATTTTTTTTCATATAATCTCCCTTTTAAGACATTTCATTTTTAAAATTATGTTTTTAGGTGATAAAACATCTCAAATCATCTCAAGTCATAACACAAAGGAAACTTCATTCTGTTTTTTCTTAAGGACTGTCTTTGGTGAGCATTTCCATCATTCATGTACTTTACCATAAAAGAAATTTAACATTCTGAGACTGTCTCTGAGATAATGTGACAGTCCTAAATCTCACTGATCTGGTACTTACCCAGACAAAATTGAATGGCCTATAAGTCTTGGTGCATTCTGGGCTCACAATGACTGGGCAGAACTCAGCTGCAATAACCATAGATAGGTATACCCAGATGACCAAATTGCTCCCCTAAGATAGCACAATGCTTTGTCTACAAAATCACTTACCATAGTCTGCCTCTCTAACATTTCCCAGAATGATTTTGCTTAGTTGCAAAAATGCAAACATGTCACTGTTTCATTAGTATTTCCTATAGAGCAGGTCCTGTGGTAATGAACTTCCTTTTCAACTTTTGTTTATATGGGACAGTATAGATTTCTCCTTTAATTCTGGAAGATTTAGTATTCCAAAGATTATAGTATTCTTGGTTGACTGGCTTTGGTTTTGATTTTGTATTGGTCAGTTTTGTGTTACTGTAAGAAAATGCCTGATGCTGACTCATTTTTATTGTTCCCTTAATTTGGCTGGGTTCTTGGGTTCTTGGGAATGGAGTGGAGCATTTTAGGGAAATGGTGTATCTCTGTCCTTTTCTCCAAGGATGACACATTATGACATTTTCTTTTCCTCTTAAGCAGTTAGGAAAATTGCATCTTCCAAGTACATTAAGTACTAAGAGCTTCCACTTCTGGCCAACAGAACATAACTGGATATACTGTGTCTGGTGCCTATGAGATCCATTGTGATCCCTCAGTCTAATTCTCCCTCACATACAAGTTTAAAAGCCTTAGACTAAAACAGAGCACACTTTGGAAAGGGACTAAATTCCCAAGGCACTTCATGGGGAGTAATTGCCCAGTCTTTACCACATTTCACATAGGTAGTTAGGAAGAGATATTGTAAGTGATAAGGTTTGTGTGAATTTCCCTGCTACCTCATCATGGGCATGAAAAAGGCTTTGAAACTTTCTTGTCCTATATGCATAGATGGTGCATCTAAATAAAAAATATCAAGCTGAAATAATATCTTGGAGTTGTCAATATGTTACTTGTGATTAGGTATAGATGGAATTTTTTTGTTGTTAAGGGAATATAAGGAGAAAGGAGAGGAAGTTTGTTTAATATTAAGAGATATTAACAGCCAGTAACAATGGTGCACACCTGTAATTTCAGTGCCTGGGAGGCTTAGACAGGAAGATCACAGGTTTCAGACCAGTTGAATTGTAACTTAGCAAGACCCTGTTTCAAAATAAAAAATACAATAGGGTTGGGGGTGTAGCTCAGAGGTCAAATGCCCCCAAGTTCACTCCGCATTACCAAAATAAATACATAACTAAAATAAATAAATAAATAATAAGCAAAGCGAGTGAGATCATTTTTAGAATATGCCTTAGACTTAAGGATAGGAAGACAATTGATGATCTTTGGAAAAGTAGTTAATAGAATCATACATCTTTGTTAAGTACAACCTGGTAAAGGCATACATGCACACAATTTCTCATTTAACCCTTCCTCAATTCCCACCCCAATTCCTCTCCCTGCCTCTTTCTCAAGTTCAGTTTAGTGATTGACTTTGATATATTTGTGAAAGTATATCATGCACATTAGGGTGTTTCCTTCCCCCACCCCAACACCTTCAGTTAAGTCACCTTCTTGCTCATCTAAGTTTTCTCCTTCCTTGTCCAGAGTCCCTCTTATGTCCCACTTTCTCCCTAGCTTCTGCATCTTAGGAAGCACATGTGATTTTTTACTTTTTGTGACTGACTAATCTCACTTGACATAATGTTTTTCAGTTCCATCCATTTCCCTGCAAATAACATGATTTTGTTCTTCTTTATGACTGAGTAAAATTCCATTGTGTACATACCCCATAGTTTTGTACTCCATTCATCTGTTGATGGACATCTTTGTTGGTTCCATAGTTTGGCAATTGTGAATTGTGCAGCTATAAACATAGATACACATGCATCAGTCTGATAGTTTGGTTTCCATTCTTTAGGGTAGATACCCAGAAGTGGTATTGCTGGATCATATGGTAGGTTCATTCCCATTCATCTGAGGATCCTCCACACTGTTTTCCACAGTAGTTGCACTAATCTACAATCCGACCAATAACTTCTCCACACCCTCACCAGCATTTATTGTTGTTTGTGTTTTTGATGATTTCCATTCTAATTGGGGTTAGGTGAAATCTCAGGGTAGTTTTGACTTGCATCTCTCTGATTGCTAATGATGTTGAACGTCTTATACATTTATTAGCCATTTGTATTTCTTCTTTTGTAAAGTGTCTATTTAGATCCTTTGCCCATTTTTATTGGGTTATTTGTTTTCTTAGTTGTGAGTTTCTTGAGTTCTCTGTATATTCTAGATATTAGTCCTCTATTGTAGGAGTAGCTGGCAAAAATTTTCTCCCACTCTGTGGGTTCTCTGTTGAGGTTCTTGATAGTTTCCCTTGCTGCACAGAAGCTCTTCAGTTTAATGCAATCCCATGTATTGATCTTCCTTTGAGTTGCTTGTGCCTTTGGAGTCTTGAGAAAGTTTTGACGAGTGCCTATGTTTTGAAGTGTTGGGTCTATGCCCTCTTCAAGTAGCTGCAAGGTCTCTGGCCTGAATTCCAGCTCTTTGATCCATCTTGAATTGATTCTTGTACAGGGTGAAAAATTAGAGTTTATTTATATTTTCATGAGTATTTAATCAGTTTTGTCAACACCATTTGATGAAGAGGCTGTCTTTTTTCCAGTGTATATTTTTGGCTCCTTTGTCAAAAATCAATTGACTTTAAGTGTGTGGGTTTGTTTCTGAGTCTTCTATTCTACTTCATTGGCCTATGTGACTGTTTTTGTGCCAGTACTATGCTATATTTTTTATTACTACGGCTTTGTAGTATAGTTTGAAGTCAGGTATTGTGATGCTTCCTGCATGGTTCTTGTTGCTAAGAACTACTTTGGCTATTCTGGGCTTTTTGTTGTTCCAATGAATTTAAGGACTGATTTTTCTATGTCTATGAGGAGTGACCTTTATTTCATGAAATTGCATTGAATCTGTAGACCACTTTTGGGAGGCTGGCCATTTTGATTATATTTATCCTGCCTATCCAAGAGCATGGAAGATCTTTCCATCTTCTAAGGTCTTCTTCAATTTCTTTTTTCAACTTTTTATAGTTTTCCTTATAGAGGGTTTTTTTGTTTGTTTGTTTGTTTGTTTTTCTGGTACTGGGGATTGAACTCAGGGGCATTCTACCTCCAAGCTATACCCTTTTTTTATTCTTTATTTTGAAACAGAGTATCACTAAATTGTGAAGTGCCTCACTAGGTAGCTGAGGCTGGCCGTGAACCTGGATTCTCCAGTCTCAGTCTCCCAAAAGCTGGGATTACAAGTGTGTGTGTCACCACACAAGGCTCTATAAAGGCCTTTACCTCCTTGGTTAGGTTTAATTCTAAGTATTTTATTTTTTGGAATGAGTGGAATTGTTTTTTCTAAAATATTTGTTATTGTTTTATTTTTAATCTATGATCCATTTTGAGTTAATTTTTAAGATGTACAATTCAAATTAATGCTTATTATTATTGTTATTTTGCTCAAGTATATCAAACATTTCAGCACCATTTGTTGAAAATGCTATATTTCCTCCATGGATTACTTTTTATCCTTTGTCAAAAATTAGTTTAACATATTTGTGTAAATCTTATTCTTGGTTGTCAGTTCTAGTCATTGACAAATAACACCCCTTCTTCGTCACTGTAGTGCTATGGTAGGCATTGCTATCAGGTAGATTAATTTGTGTTTTGGAAAATTTTAGCTATTCTAGGTACTACACATTCTCAAACAAATATTAGTTTGCCTATCTGATGCCCCTACTTATTGCTGGCAGTGTAAGATCCCTACTTAAGAGAGCATGAGAACTTTCCACACCCAGCTTCTTTTTGTAGGTTCCTTCCTGCATGTGTGAAAGACATGTAACTTCATTAGATGAGTGATTTTTATGGCTTAATCCCTCTTTCTGGTATCTCCAGCCAGAAAGGTGTGATAGCTTGTATATATTAATTGACATAATAAATGTATGTATTTATGGGGTGTGGTGTTACATTTCAGTACATCCTTACAGTCTAATGATCAAATCAGGGTGATTGATATATTCATCATCTCAAATATTTATTATTTCTTTGTGTTGAAAACATTCAACATCTCTGCCAGCTATATTGAAATATAAAATTTGACTTTTCAGTTACAGAGTACAATCCTCTTATTCAATAAAACACTAATCTAGGTGTTATAGCTCAGATATAACTGCCCTCCACCCTCCAAAAAAGGCTCCTGTGTTGAAGGCTTGGTCCTCTGTGCAGCAGTGTTCAGTGACGGGCTCTTGATACTGACTGGAACACAGGGGCTCTGATCTCATTGGTGGATCAATCAATTGATGGATTCATAATTGAATGAATTATTGAAAGGTGGTGGAAACTGTTAGAGGTTTTCCCGAGTTGGTTGGAGTATGTCACTGAGGCCTCTATCTCCATTTCCTGGCTGTCATGAGGTGAGCAGGTTTCCTCTACTACATGCTCCCACAAACATAACTTTCTGCCTTTTTTTAAGCCCAAAGAAATTGATTTATCTGAAACTGTGAGCTCCAATAAATATTTCCTCCTCTAAACTGATTTTCTCAGGTATTTTGTCACAGTGATGAAAAGCTACTAGCACACTACATGTACTATGGATGGATTTTGTGGGTGTAATTAAAGTCCCCAGTCAATTGCCTTCAAGTACTGGTGATTATCCTGAAAACTGGGCAGCTCCTGTTGAATCTTCTGGAAGGAGCCAGGGCAAAATAGTAGTTTTCCTGGGAGACAAAGAGATTCCAGTCATGGCTGACATCCCTTGCCGGCTACATGAACCAGAGCTCTAGTGCATACCTGTGGGACTGAGCTCTGCTTGCCCTAAGCTTTCCTCTGCTGTGCTTCAACCCAGGCTGATTCAGCTCTGACTCTTTAACTTAGTCTTTTAAGCCAAATGAATCTTTTTTTTTTTTTGTGGTACTGGGGATTGAACTCAGGGGCATTCTACCTCCGAGCTATACCCCCAGCCCTATTTTTTTTATTATTTATTTTGAAACTGAGTCTCACTAAGTTGCGGAGTGCCTCACTAGGTAGCTGAGGCTGGCCTCGAACCTGGATCCTCCGGTCTCAGCCTCCCGAATGCTGGGATTACAAGTGTGCGCCACCACGCCCGGCCCCAAATGAATCTTAATGTAGTCAAAAATTCATTCAATAACATAAAAGGGTATTATCCATTCAAATAAATAAAGCAATGGATAAACAAAAGATTTAATGACTACATTCTTCTTAAGTTGGTAAAAAAAAGATGACTAGATAATCAATCTGGTCATTTCAATGTCTCTACATAAATTTAGATCATCATACCATCAGACCCCTCTTGTAGCAGTATTTGGCTTTGAACAGGTATGTGGTAAATATTAAGTGGCTTCACTTTATGTAAACTATACCTGTCTGTCCAAATATATGACAACATATGAAGTCTTGTCTCCTTTGGTGGACATTTGTTTCACTTCATTCTCAAGGAGCTGTGGCTTTGCACTTCCTTCCTTCCCTAGAGCTATCCATCAGCCTTCTCTCATTCTGCTGTCTCTCCACTAGTCATTGGGAAGATCTGTATAATTTTTACACTTTTCTAATTGTGCTTGTTAGGTATTGCCCATAGTCATAGAGAAACCTTTTTACCATCCAAAAGCCCAAAGGAAGACAGAAATGTAAGATCTCTGCAGTAAGCAGAGGTCAAGGATCTCCTTGACAATGTTCATGTTCCTGTGTCTGCTGATAACACACACCTTTGTCAGCCATGGCACTTGGTTGTATTGAGTTATAAACTCTTTCATAAGTCACCTCAATCAATTGTGAGGTAAACTTACTAACTTATGATGGATGCTGTTTATAAACATGTATCTGCCAGCCCAGAAAAACACAATAATATGGAACTGGGCAAGAATAGACATATCTTCATTTATTCTTTCCACCTTGAAGAAATAAAAGGAAGTTTGTGAAGTATTGGTCATAGAATATTTCTAACTACCACAATGTTTAAGTGTAAAATGATGATTGGTCTCCAAATGAAATATGCACATTTTTACAACAGGAGTGCTTTTGAGAAATAATAACTCAAAAATGTATAAGGGATTTGATGATATGTAAGTAATAAATAAAATTATAAAACATTATTGACATAATAAGAAAACTCCATTTTCAATGATAAAGAAGTATCGATTTGAGAGAAATAAATAAAATTGTTTTTGACAGTATATTTAAGAGTTATATGCTCATGTGTTGTTGGTATAAGGAATTCACTGATGAACTCCTTAATAAAGCAAAATTCATATGCATTAAAATCAATCAACAAGAGAATAACCGCTAACACAGCAATCTTCCTTCTGGGAAACTACCCCAAAGAAATAATTAAAAATATAAGAAAGTGATGCAGAACATCTTTATAGTTTTTAGTGACAAATATTTTATATAATTTAGTAATCTAACAATAGCAATTTAGTTAACCAAATTCTTACATAGTTATAGAATAAACTCAAACAAGGGTATCAATTCATGTTATTATTTTTGTAATGTTTACTGACTACATACTATGTACCAAAAATTGTGATAAGTATGTAATTTTAGCATTTGATCATCTCAATAACCTGAAGTAACACACACAGAGGAGGTGTTTTGCTTTAAGGAGAGATTAAGCTGGCTATAATCCAAAGAATGTGGGATGATTTTAATTTTATAGAAAAATGACACTGAAAGGAAACAACTTTAAATGCTAACACATAATATTTTTGGAGGGTTGGATTATGGGTCACATTTTTTCTCTGTTTCTTATTTTCTCAAGATTAAAAGGACATTTTAAGGGAAAGCATTTGAATGGGTGGGTTTCCATCAACATTTAAAAGTATGCAATATCTCTTATACAACCTAAACAGATTATCTGATCCATGGTGGACCGTTAGAGCCAGGGGCATGTTTTCCACTCCATCTACCATATTATAATATATCACAAACAGCATCATTCACATCTCAAATAGGGGTTACTTCTCTATTCATGAGTTAGAATGTAATAGTAGATTAAATATAATTGCAAGTGCATACTCATAATAATGTTACAGAGTTGTCAATTAAATGTTATTAACGAGAGGTTAAATTTCCTATTATTTCAGAGACAATGTTGAATTTCAAAGTTTACAATAATATCATCCATGCAATTTTTACTACGTTTTTTATAAACTTTGGTTTATTCGGCAGTAAAATGGGCTGAAAATAGTCTCATTTATTCTAAATGGTTGAAAAGATTAAGGGTTGTCTTCAGGATCAATACAAAAAATAAAAGATTATAACTTTGAATTGTCTGTATCAGAAAACAACTTTCAATTCTGTAAAAAACTGACATAATAAATTTGGCCAAAAATTAAGAAAAGAAAAACAGCAAACTATAGGAAAGGCAATTTTTCCTTCTCTTTCTCTCTTGAACCATTCTCCTAGAGATTTATCCCAATATTTCTTTCTTTTCTTATTGCCAATCATTACTATAAAGGTCCAGGCTCTGCCACTGTCAAAGAAACTCATTTCTGAGCATCCTCTGTCAGCCACAGGTCTTTTGCCTCTTCCAACTATGAAAAGATTAATTCATCTTCAGAACTTCTCTTCAGAATAGGAGAATTTTCCACTGGCAAGATTGCAAGCACTTCATTCCCTCTCCCTATTTTCCTATTATGACTGAAGCCTTTTAAGGTCATGAGATTAAATATGACTGGAGAGAAGTTGATATTGCCACAGAATGAAAATTGTATTATGTTTTTAATTACATGTGGAGGAGGAGAGGATTGTCCTGCTCTTGCCTTGTGGATATTTGTTTGTGTCTTTTTCTCCTTGTGACAAGGTCATCTCCAAAAAGTAATGAAAGCAGATAAAATAGATTTGACTGGAGAAAAGTGTACTAGGAATAAATGAAATGTTTTGATCATGGAAAAGATCATTTTTCTTCAGAATTGAAAATATTCTAAGAGATAAAGAACATGTGTGCATATGTATATACACACACACACACACACATATAGATAAAGAACATGTGTGCATATATATACACACACACACACACACACACACACACACACACACACACACATATAGAAATAGAAATAGAGAAAGAGGATTGGTGATTGCGATGATAGAGATAAATAGAGGCAGATGATAGATGGAAACAGAAAAATAGAAACAGATGATAGATAAACACATATGTATATATAGTTTATATATTAGAGTAATACAAACATGCCCACACACACATAGGGTCCAAAATAGATATATGTATTTGTAAAATGAGCAGTGTGTTAGGTACTTATGCAACTAAATTCAAGAAACTCAGTGGGGCAATGCTGCTTGGCAGACTTCCCTTAACTCAAAAGACAAACATGAACTTGTTATATGAGATAACAGCCAACCACCAAGACTGTGAGAGCTGCAGGGTGGGTGATGACATGGTGTTCCTAGAGGCAGCTGGGACGACTCAGGTCCACCCACATTGGTAAATAAAACCCTGACTTCACTTATTTTTTTTACTAAGTTATAAGGGACTGTGTGGAGCTGTAAAGGACAGTATGTTAGTGGGAAGTAGGGGAAGGAAGACATCCAGTCTGAGACTATGGAATCCTTTCCAATGATTGGAATTCCCATATGTCCTATAGTCTTAGACATGGAAGGGATCTTTGTTCTGTTACAGTTCAGTGATTTTCATACCACAATTCACAAGCCTCAAGAACTCTGTAAGTCAGAGTTAATTATGCAGGTGATACTGTTTATTAGTATGTCACAAATGGTTTCCAGGTCAGTATAACCATGTATTTTAGCCTTATTTATCTTGCTCTGGGCTCTTAGCAATGCTGCCCTTCTTACCTGTGCCCCTGAGGATTCCATCATCTTCAACATATCTTGGGACTTCACATTGCTACAGTTTATCCAGAAGATCTGCTCACTTTTGAAACATTTCTGCAGGATGATGTCTTCTTTAGTCATATATTACTTTCTGCTTTAAAGTCCTATTCTTCCACTCAAGGCCCCTTTTCTGGTGTTGTTTTATATCCATTGAAGTTCATCTTCTCTTTAATTCAGCTCCAATGAAGAATCCAAGGAGGATCCTGTTCCTCATTTAACCTATATCAACTAATATCATGCCCAGTATCTGATATCTGTTCAGTAACTGCTGCTTAAATTAACTGGGAAAGATAGAAAAGAAAGGACAGAGAGAAGGAAGGAGAAACAGAAAAGGACAAAGAAGGAAAGGGGAGGAAGCAAGAGGACAGGAAGGACCAGGGCTGTGTTCACCTGAAGCATGATTCTGCTACTATTTAGTTTCTACAAATCTCAGTTTTCTCAACCACTTGTTAATAAATTAGCTCTGGTAAGCCTATGAAAAAATTATAGGAGAAAAACATCTAAAATGCCTAGGAGAGCCCATAACATCCTATTGATGCCCAGTTGATGCTAGGTCACTTTTTTTCCTACCTTACCTTAGCTGATGACTTTTCTGTTAGATGATCTTGAATTCTGCATGAATCTTCTTTTAATTTGGGGGTCTCATCCATCAAATTGGTTATTAAATTGTTATTGCTTGATGATTTATTCTCACTAAACCCATTTGTCATTTGCTGACATCAGGCGATACATTAACATAACCCAGGCTCCAGCATGAACATATTCAAAGTCCCTCGGAGACTTTAATTATAAAATGATGCACAGCTTCCTTTTCAGTTGCCTTTGAAGAGTTGGGAGAGCATTCCCCCCATTTCATATGTATTACACTAAATTGAATGAAATACTCCATTGATTTTATAATCCTTGCCATTAGCAGCCCAATGTTTATATTATTTTTCTTCTTAAAAGTTAGAAAACTTGCTAGGACATTATTTCTGTGGCTTTCTCTGCCCCAAGATTTGTTGTCATTCAAGCATGTCTAGGTTTTAGGGGATATATTTCCTTGTGTGGACATTTTATTCATAGAGATATTTTTTTGGAATGGAATAGCTAAGCACTGCAGATTGGCTTTTTCTAAGCCTAAGGATAAGACCATACAGATAGTAGCCATTAATTCCTCCAGTCTTAGGATGAACAACCTGCATCCTACAAATTTGTATTAGGTTTCATAGCACTTGTAGGACATAAAAGTTTACTCATGCCGGGCGTGGTGGCACATGCTTATAATCCCAGCATTTGGGAGGCTGAGATCGGAGGATCCTGGTTCACGGCCAGCCTCAGCTACCTAGTGAGGCACTATTTCAAAATAAAGAATAAAAAATAGGGCTGGGGGTATAGCTCAGAGGTAGAATGCCTCTGAGTTCAGTCCCCAGTACCACACACACACAAAAAAAAGTTTACTCATTCACATATCATCATCACAGTCCTTTTAGGCAGGCAATATTAAACCCCTTTTTATAGCTGAAATCACTGAAGTCCTGGGGGTTACCAAATTTGACTGAAAAGTTGCAGGTGGTAATAGCAAAACCTAGACTTAGAATCTGGATTCTCTTGTTCTAACTAGAGGTGTATTGATTTAGTGATACATCCACAACACCTTATGTGTTTTCCCTGAGTATTCAGGGCAATATGGCAGGGCCAAAAGGGATGCAATTTTGGTGCAAAGTAAATTGACAATCAAATACAGAAAAATTCAGTGACATTGGTGACAGTTCTTTAGCATAACACAACTCACAGAATATGTATATAGTAAAAGGGGATTTATCAAATCAATTTGCAGCCCAAAACAGTGTAGTCCCAAGTTTCCAACTGCAAATGGAGAGCTGAAGGAACAAGAGACTGAAGGAAAAGCCCAAGAGTTGGAGTCTCAGAATTGGAGCAACCACTAATTTAGTTCCAGTCTAAGTTGTAAAAGCCAGGAAATTCTCCAGAGAAATGATGATGAAGTCCCATTTTGAAGAGCCAAATGTCAATAGCCCAGGCAAGAGCAGATACATTTTTCTGATGAAGAACCACACATAAGTTCATGAAACTTTCTCCTTCTTTTATCCAGGTCCTATGCCTATCACCAATCATCTCAACAACACACCCAAATTAAAATAATATTAGGTGAGATTCTGACCCAAGATGGCGTCTGAGTAAAACACGTCTCCTTAGGCACTGAGAGAATAAAATCTTCCATAAAAAGAACTTCTTAATGGAAGGAAAAAAAACAACAAAAAAGCAAAATTTGAACTACAACCAAAGAGACTAGGATCTTTAGAGAGCCAACTAGGGAGTGCAAATGAGCCTGACCGCACGGCAGCTTGGCACCAGGCCATGAGCCACGTAGCAGCCAGCCAGACGCCGGGGTTGGCTAACACCACTTCAGATCCAGTGACAAGACAGATGTAGAATAAGCTATTTCAGAAATCCACACCCTACCAGGCCATGGACCCCCACAACTTCCACAGCAACTGGAACGCGTGGGACAACCAGACGACCAGCATAAGCCCCCACAGGACCACCCCAGCACACTTTTCGCACCAAAGCCAAACAACCAGTGACTGCACTGCGGAGCTTGAATTAAAACTGCTGCAAATGCAGCTTCTTGACAGAAGGAAAGAGGAACAAAATGGCAGAAGAGAGAAAAAGGCAACAAGAGCAGCTGAACAGAATCCAGGGAGAGCAAGGGAGCTAGCGAGTGCCACAAACCATGGCTGCCATTTTGTGAGCCACTGTTTTCCAAGGCAGGACTCTGCCAGCTACTCTGATTGTTATCGTCCTCATGCGCCCCCAGTGACCAGAGGTGGAGTAAGCAACTATGTTTACCGGCAAGAACAATAGCAAAGGAGAACACCTGGGAAAACAATCTTTTTTTTTTTTTTAGGGGATATTAATTTATTTTATATTATTTTATTTTTTTATTATTCGTGCATTGTAAGCAAACATCTTTGTTAGGTACAAATTGATAACGACATATGTGCCCACATTTCTCATTGGACCCCTTCCCCAAATTCCCACCCCACTCCCTTGCCCTCCCTCCCTCTCAAGTTCAATTTAGTGAGTAAACTTGATGTACATTAGGGTGTCCCCGCCCCTGTCCATCCCTTTCGGTTAAATCAACTTCTTTGTTTTTCGAGGGTCTCTCCTTTTTCATCTGAAGACCCTCTTATGCCCCATCCTCTCCCTAGCATCGACATATTAGGGAGAACATATGCTTCCTTACTCTTTGTGACTGGCTAATCTCACTTAACATAATGTTTTCCAGTTGCATCCATTTCCCTGCAAATAACATGGTTTTGTTCTTCTTTATGGCTGAGTAAAATTCCATTGTGTACATATCCCATACTTTTGTAATCCATTCATCTGTGGATGGATATCTTGGCTGCTTCCATAGTTTGGCAATTGTAAACTGTGCAGCTATAAACATAGATGCGTTGGTCTAATAGTCTGGTTTCCATTCTTTTGGGTAGATACCCAGAAGGGGTATTGCTGGATCATACGGTAGGTTCATTGCCATTCATCTGAGGATCCTCCATACTGTTTTCCAAAGTGGTTGCACTAGTTTGCAATCCCACCAACAATGTCTTAGAGTTCCCACTTCTCTACACCCTCGCCAGCATTTGTTGTTCTTTGTGTTCTTGATGATTTCCATTCTAATTGGGGTTAGGTGAAATCTCAGGGTAGTTTTGATTTGCATCTCTCTGATTGCTAATGATGTGGAACATTTCCCTATACATTTATTGGCCATTTGTATTTCTTCCTTTGTGAAGTATCTATTTAGATCCTTTGCCCATTTTTTGATTGGGTTATTTGTTTTCTTAGTTGTGAGTTTCTTGAGTTCTCTGTATATCCTAAATATTATTCCTCTATCAAAAGAGTAGCTGGCAAAAATTTTCTCCCACTCTGTGGGCTCTCTGTTGAGGTTCATGATAGTTTCCTTTGCTGCACAGAAGCTCTTCAGTTTAATGCAATCCCATATATTGATCATCCTTTGAGTTGCTTGTGCTTTTGAGGTCTTGTTGAGAAAGTTTTTACCTGTGCCTATGTGTTGAAGTATTGGGCCTATGCCATCTGGCCCTGGGCTTTTGTTTGATGGTAAACTCTTTATTGCTGTTTCTATCTCTTTCATTGTTATTGGTCGGATTAACTTTTCTATATCTTTTGAGTCAATTTAGGAAGGTTATATATGTCTAGAAATATGTCAATTTCTTCTATCTTTTCCATTTTGTGGAGTATAGTTTTTCAAAATAGATTCTGACTATCCTCTGTATTTTCATACTGTCAGTGATAATATCACCTTTTTTCATCTCTTATATTGGTAATTTGGGTTGATTCTCTCTTTCTTTTTGTTAGGTTGGCCAATGGTTTATCGATCTTGTTTATTTTTTCAAGAAATCAGTTTTTGGTTTTGTTGATTTTCTGTATTATCCTTTTATTCTCTATTTCATTAATTTCTGCTCTGATTTTCATGATTTCCTGTCTTCTACTGGCATTGGGGTTAGACTGTTCTTGCTTTTCAAGTGCTTTGAACTGTGTCATTAGGTTATTTATTTGGTGATTTTCTGTTCTTCTTATGTGGGTACTCAGTGCTATAAAGTTTCCTC
>PVLC010002652.1:58925-110772 GCA_004027655.1 Graphiurus murinus | reverse complement strand
AAAAAAAAAAAAAAAAAAAAAAAAAAAAAAAAAAAAAAAAAAATAAAGAATCTGCAGTTCAAGGTAGGGAAAAATGTGGTCTGCCTGTCATTCATCAGGTGGCCAGTCAGATGGAACCCTGTGAGCACAGGCCTGGCCGGGTTCCCTAGAGGGTCACAAAAGCCAGAGAGAGCAGGCCTCTGCACCAGGCCAGCAAACCTGCCTGCAGATTCTGAGACACAGCCAGGTTGCGTGGCTGCATCCTTTGCCTGGCTTCAGAAGAGTAAATACTCAGCACTGAGAGATACAGACAGGGACGAAAACCCCATGATGCTTCAAAAAACCTTTTTCTGTGGTGTTTGCATAATGTGGAACCTTCACATGCTCAGAGGAGAACGATGGGGGAAGGGGGGAAAGATCCATGGCTGAGCCTCAAGCATTAAAGTAAAAAATGGATTTCAATAAAACATGATATAAAAACAAGAAATAACTGTAAATGGAATTGAAAGCAAATGACATAAAACTCCCGCACAAGGCTGCTCATTGCAATTCTGGAAACTTTACTTCTCGCAGCTGCACAGCCATCAGTATTCAGGGCCCTTTTTCTTTCCACTCCTGTGAATTTGTCACTCGTGGTGATGTGTGGCAGCTCTCTGGTTTCACATAGCTTCTGCTGTCCCTCTGAACCTTAGGCAACCGAGGCTGGGTAAGTGTCCGGCTCTCCCTACGAAGAAGGGCATGATCTGGATACAAATGGCTGGCAGAGAGGTCAGGTCCAATGTAGGAAGGGACACGCCCACTCTCTTATCCTCAGCCTCCCACTCCTCCTACTCCAGGGACTTCTTTACCCATCAGCAAAACAGAACTAGAAGCTGTGGACTCAGCTCAGAGAAGGCTCCTGTGGAGGGGGAGGTGGGGAGGGGGTCCCACGAGATACTGGCTCCAGGGTCATCTGATTTGGGGGTGGGGGTCAGAGTAGGGTAAAGACATTTGGGGCGTGTGTCCCTGAGTGGCAGAAACCCCACAACATCCCTGCAAACGAAGCACATGTCCTCTCCAGCCAGGACAAGTTCTACAGTGAGTAAAGGAAAGCTGAAGTCCTGGCAACTGACCTCCATAAATTTTCCTAACACAATCCTTGAGTCCCAGTTGGACATCTTCATTTTCTGGAACATTCTGCTCTTCCCTCTCTGGGAAACCAGCCCGGCCGTGCCAGGCCTGCCAGCTGCCTCCCTTCTGACTATTGGAGTTGAAGGAGGTCAGCCAATGACCTATAAAGTCTCCTTCCACTTCCAGGGTCTCTAACTCTGCACCTCCAAATTACTACAGGAAATGTTGCTTGCTGGAGTGATTAAATAGGAAAGTCTCTATTGTTTGGGGGTCTCACATGTGTTACCTTCTTTACTTCTTAAATTTAAGAGTAGGCCTATCACCTCTGTGTGTGTGTGTGTGTGTGTGTGTGTGTGTGTGTGTGTGTGTGTGTGTTACTAGTGATTGAACCCAGAGGCATTCTATCTCCAAGCTACAACTCCAGTCCTATTTTATTTTTTATTTGCAAACAGGGTCTCACTAAGTTGCAAAGGGCCTCACAAAATTACTGAGGCTAGCTGCAAACCGGGTTCCTCCTATCTCAGCCTTCCAAGTACTGGAATTACAGACTTGTGCCACCATGCCTGGCACTCCACTTTACATTCAAGGAAACTGATGCTCACAGAGATGAGAGAAAGTTGTCTGTTGAGGAGACACAGTGGTAGTAGGCCTGGACTAAGTGCACAAAGCTGACTTGAAGTCTCATCTTTGCTTCTTCTAACAGCAGAACAGTGAGCCAGTGACTTATCCTCTTGTGATAGATAATGAGACGACACCTTAGGTAAGACTGGCACATGTGGGAGCCAGTGGTGGTGGCTTTATTTTTGTAGAAAGCAACTTTCTTGGGATCCTAACAGCTACCAATAGGTTGAAGAGGAATGGAAGCTGATCCCTGTGTCTTGGTCAGCATTCTTGGTGCTATAATCCAAAAGAATTGACTACACAACTTAGAGGAAGAGAGCTTTATTTGTTCACAGTCTCCTTGTGAGGCTCCTAGGAGGAGCCTCAGTCCATGTGAGGCTGAGGACCACAGATATCAGGGCATGGTGGCAGGAAGCAGAGAGAGGGAGAATGTAAGACTTGGCTCTCACATCATGGAGGATGGAAGCAAGAGAAAGTAAGCAGAAGGGAAGAGAAAGGAAATATAATCCCCAAGGCTACACCCCCACAGACCCCTCTCCTGCTACCTTGTTTTTGTGAGGGTTAGAGGGACATTCTAAATCGAAACCATTAAATCCTCCATCCTCAAAAGTGCCATTTACATTAAGTTATGCCCCTCTCAAGTGAGTGCATCAAGAACAATAAAAATGACCATGTATGGAGCATCAACAATATGCTAGGTATTGGGCTGGGCATTTTACACAAATGAGTCAATTCTAACCTTCTTAAAACTGTGAGGTAGGAACTACTATTCTCCAAATTTAGAGATGTGGAGAATGAGGCTAAGGCTTCATCAAATCCAGAGTCAGCATTTGATCTCACAAGTCACAAACTCTAAAGTCAAACTATTAAGCCTGCACATATTGCCTTCCAGCTAGATTATGTTTTAACCACTATACCCAACACCCTACTAAGTTCTGGATGTACTCAGAAATTGACATCAGGGATTTCACGGGGTCTGAGTTGCTTCTCAGTGCAATGGAAACCCATCAGAGGGTGGAGATTCTGATGGCTTTGTCAGATTCAGATAATATGTGGAGAATGTAGCCTCAGAAGCCAGATTGCTTCTCAAAGCTCCCAAAGCTCTTTTGACTTCCTCAAATAGGGGTGATGGAGAAAGCCATGTCCTTCAGAGCTTGGGCACAAGGAGGCTTTCTCTACCCACAGGTTATGGGATAGATCCAGGGGTAACTGGTTTCCCAGTCCCCCAAACCAATCAGCACACATCTGTGAAGGAAGAGAGCAGATTATGGGTCTTCATGTGAAAGATTCTCAAGACAGGAGAGGAGAGGAACTGGATACCCACCCCATCGCAGCCCTAGTACTTCCCACATGAATGACATTGGGCATTGCTGTGTGGTTTGATATTACAACACAAACGGAAATGTTTAGTTACTCTAGACTGGGGACTAGCCTCTCCCGAGGAGGAGGACAGTCACCTGCCACCAGCAATGTTTTGCTGAGAATCAAACTCTGTCCCTTCGGTGGATTTAATGAAGATGGTGACCACCAGGTGCCCAGCCATGAAGGCCTGTCCTCCAGGTCATGCCAGCTGGGGGAGGCCAAGAGAACTCTCCAGGATGGCTGTGGTGCTGCGCCTGCCAGGGCCTCCAAGAGGCCAGGTTTAGCATGGCTGGCCCGACTTGGAAACAGGAAAGTCAGCTCCTTGTCAAAAGAAACGCTTTTGAAGTTTCCACTTTCATCTCCTGTTGCTCCCCCAACCAGAAATGACAGAGAAAAATAAAATGCAATTTATTCGCCAGCCCAAGAGGCTCATTTCCAAACACAATAGCGATGCCAGGCAGCAGACCTCCCCCAGAGACAAAAGGGAAAAAGAAAAACTCCAGGAAAAAAGTCTCCAAGGAGAAGCAGGCCATTAGAGGAGGGCTTTATAGGGTGACATGCTGGGCAGGTCCAGAGAGCCTGGCCACAAAGCAAGCCAGGAACTCTGTTGTGCACCTGAAACCCCTCTGCCCTGGGCCTGTCTGGGAAAAGAAAATGGCAGCCTCGTGGGGTGACTCTTGCTTGACATTAGAAATAAGAGGGTGGGTTAGAAATAAGGCCACAGGTGCTAGGCATCCAAAAAATAAATCAGGCCTTAGGAAAAGCAATTCGGGCTCCCGTAGCAACTTCTCCAACCCCAGGGCAGCCTTTCCTGGTACCCTAACCTAGGTAGCAGGAGAGTCGGGGGTAGGTATAGTACATGGGCATTTTTTTTTTTTTTTTGCAGTACTGGGGATTGAACTCAGGGGCATTCTACCTCCGAGCTACACCCCCAGCCCTAGTTTTTATTCTTTATTTTGAAACAGGGTCTCACTAAGTTGCGGAGTGCCTGACTAGGTAGCTGAGGCTGGCCGAGAACCCGGATCCTCCGGTCTCAGCCTCCCAAATGCTGGGATTACAAGCGTGCACCACCACGCCCGGCTTGTACATGGGCATTTTTAAGCAATCTCTGTGAGGCTGGGAGAATCTTCTGGAGCCATTCTCATGGCAGCAGAGGACGGTCACTTCCCCTCTGAGATCCTCTGTTCCTCCACAAAAAGGAGGAGAGAATACCTACTGTATCCTGCTGGTTTTGGATTAAAGTAACAGGTGGTAGATGCCAAAGTAGTTCCGACTTTCAAAAGGCATCCAAGACATTCACTCTTCCCAGAACACACTACCCTGTCTTGTTCTCTGGGCAAACCTTGAATTCATCCTATTGGTCTGCACTTGGGTGTCTAGAGGAGGTCTTTCCTCCTTCTTTCAGTCTCTTAGACAGGACTTCATCCATGTTACCATCCTGCCTGTTAGGGCATCGATCACTTCAGACCAGACTATGCTAAATTTGTATTTGGACCAAACCCCAAAGGTTGAAATAAACTTTGGGTCAGAACCAAAATATCACATCATAAAACAAACATCTGGGATTCAGGGATAAATCTGAAATGTTACCAGCAATAATCATTACTACAATTACATCACTAAAAATTTTATTTAAGTTTCAGAAGTTTGGCATTATTATACAGGAGCTGGAAGTTGTCTGATATTGCCATTGTTCCTGGACTCCTGATGGATTCTCATTTTCTTGCTTTCCCTTACTTCCTTCATTTATTTACTTTATGGTACTGGGGATTGAACACAGGGGTATTCTACCTCCGAATTTTGAAACAGGACCTCACTAAGTTGCTGAGGTTGGCTTTGAACCTGTAATTCTCCTGCCTCAACCTCCCAAGTACTGGGATTATAGGCAAGTGCCACCATGCCCAGCAATACTCATTTTCAACTGAGGTGAATGAGAGAGTAGGCTATTTATATTTATGGGTATCTCATTTGTTGCCAATACATTTTATTTTCTTTCATGCTGATATTTTTATTATGACTCAACAGAAGATGGTTCAGCATGGATGTTGATGCACATGATTTTTGAGATTTTTTTCTTCACATGGAATCCTGAGATTGACATATTACTCTTAATCCAAACCCCAAGTGTACAGAATTTGCAAACAGGAAGGACTCATCTAAACAGAATTTTAAAATAAAACAGTAAATACAAATTTCAAAGGTCATTTTGATTAATGTGGCGAATGCTAAAACTGCAAACAATTGGATAAAAGATAAGAATTATGATATAGTATAATCTTGATATTCAGCTTGTATTATTGTTTAAGTGTTTAGGAATGTCTCTTTGTGCAAAATTAATACCAGCTTCTTTCTACAGTTATTTAGGTAACACATTTCCTATTTTGTTTTCCATTTAATTTTTTGAAGGTTCTGAATCACGCTTTTGCACATTAAAGTAACAGCTTTCACAATGGCCATGAACTGTTGCACCATTTTAATCTTGCAACAATAAATATATGTTTATTCCCCCAAGAACTGGCAGAATTTCAACCTATAGAGCACATAGGAACCTTTCATTTCAATTTTCATAGACTTCATTACCACCATACTCATATTTCAAGGGTAATGTTTAAATGGAAACAATCTTAATGAAAGACCCATTCGTATTATTGATGTTGCTGTACTGACTTTATATGTTAGTAACTCATATGATCACAGTCACTCTACAAAAGCTTCAGAAATGAGGTTAAAATAGGCATCAAACTTCCAGTTCTTCAAATATTTATGCTTAAATCAGACCCTCAGAACAGATGTCAGCCAGAGTGGGAGGTCAGAGTGTGGTGCCATTTGAAGAGGTATGTTGGGCCCTTGCAGCATCGGCTGGGTAGAGATGGCTTCCGGGAACTCAGTGCTAGTCCATTCTCTTGGTGCTCTCAAGTCATGACCTGCTTAGGCCAGAGCTTCTTCTATCTTTTTCAATACTATATATATATATATATATATGTATATATATATACATATATATATATATATATACATATATATATATATTTTTTTTGGTATTAGGGGTTGAACCCAGAGGGATTCTACCTTCGAACTACACCCCTAGCCTGATTTTTTTTTTTTATTTCTTATTTGGAAACAGGATCTTACTAGGTTGTTGTGAGTCTGGCTACCTGCTGAGTCTGTCCTCCAACCTTCGATCCTCCTGTCTCAGTCTCCCAAGTACAAGGATTACAGGCATGCGTCACCACGCCCGGCTCATACAAAATTTTTGATCACACTCCTCAGGCTGCAGTGACATTTATGATGCCCTTCTAATGTCAAAGGTCTTCTACACTCCTTAAGAGTCCACCTGTCTTCACTCATTTCCTGGAAGCTCAAAGTAGCTTCCAGGAAATGAGTTCTGTCCCAGAACACCTTTACACCTTTGGTCATTCCTCTCTCTCTCTCTCTCTCTCTCTCTCTCTCTCTCTCTCTCTCTCTCTCTCTCTCTCAGAATGCATTTTTTATTGGTGCATTGTAATCATGCATCTTAATGAGATGCTGGTAGAGGCATACATGACACATCTCTCATTTAACCCTTCCCCAATTCCCATCCCATCCCCTCCCTTCTTCCTCCTTCTTATGTTCAGCTTAGTGATCTTTGATATGTTTGTGAATGTACATCATGTGCATTAGGGAGTTTTCCTCTCCCTCCCACCTCCCATCACCTTCAGATAGGTCGCCTTCTTTGCTCATCAAAGGCTTCTCCTTCTTCGGTCATTCTCTATGCATCATATTTGTTTTCAGGGACACAAAATTAAGAGTCAGAAGAATTTGAAAACAGTGTAAGTGCCACACACTGCAGATCTACCACTGAGGGTACTTATGTGGCAAAGGCACACCCACTGAAAGCTCTTTTGAGATGTTTTCATTGACTGAGAGGTTATAAGACCTTTCAGAATATGAAAAAAAATGTATAAATAATTTCCAAGAGACTTAGCATTAAACAATGTGTGTAAGGTAATTATCTGTATATTTCTTCGTCTCTGTCAGACTGGGAACTTCTTGAGACTTCTTGAGTTAAGACCAAGTCTTTTTCTTTTCCTTTTTCTTTCTTTCTTTTTTTGCTTCTTATTTTTTTGTTTTTTGTTTGTGGTACTGGGGATGGAAACCAGGGGCATTGTGCCTCCAAGCTACACCCCCAGCCCTTTTTATTTTTTATTTTGAAGCAGAATCTCAATAAGTTGCTGAGAGTTTTGCTAAGTTGCTGAGGCTGGCTGTTTTTGAACCTGCGATCCTCCTGCCTCAGCCTCTCAAATACTGGGATTACAAGCATGCATTACTATGCTGGCTTTCTTTCTATTTTTCTATGCCTACTTCTTTAAAGTAGGACCTGCTGTATCCCAGGAGCTGAATAAACATGAGATGAATGAAGGAATGAGGCGATTGTCAAAGGAAACCACAATTCCCCATCTGCTGATCTCCCCTGGGGATGGGAAAGCTGGTCAGAGCAGCCTCCTAGACACCTGCTACCACTTCTGCCCTGGAGTTGCCTCTTCGGTTGCCTGGTCAGTGGAGAAGAATAAGACCCCAGCCACTCAGGATAGAAGGAGCATGGCTGGATACAGGAAAGGGGAGCAGCTCGAGGGAGGGAGCACCAAAGCAGCCTGTTTCTGGGTTGTTCTTGATTCTATTTTCAAAGCTCAGTCTCTGTCTAGGACCTCGCTTGGCAAGAGCTGCCGCAGTCTCTGCCTGCAGGAACTCCCATCCAGCATGAGGCTGGGCAGAACTCTGAGTCCCTCGGGCCATGCAAGTGTCATGCACTACCCTGGGCACCGTGGGGTCAGAGAGGCCTCAGGACTGACTGTCCCGCCCCCTCCAGGAGCTCGCTGTGAGCGGGCACAGATGTGTGGACATCTCCCCCCGCCCCCATCTCCCATCTTGCTCTCCGTCTCTCACAGTTGGCCACTCTCCTGGACTATTCTATATTTAACGCTCTAAGGCTCATTAACTACAAAATCCCTAGCTTTACCACCAACCAGACCAATTCGGAGGAGTTATTTTTTGGTTACAGTTATTCCTCCTTTTGAGTATTAATTTCCTTTAACACTTGTCCTATTAATCACTTTAACAACGAAATTAAGACAATTGTTTTAATGAGGTAATGGGTGATAAAGAGCGGACAATGCACATTTATTACACTGTAGGCCAGCACGTCTTGATAAAAGTCAGCCTTGTCAATAATATATGAGGTGGGGATGTGTTTCAGGAGGGTCGGGCTGAGGGCTGCTCTGTTTCAGATTTAAATACGCCCGTCTCTGTCAGTGCCACGGCGTTTATGCTTTCAGGCCCCATAAAGTGGAGTGCCAGTCACGGAGAGTGACGGGTTGTTATTTTCCTCTGGAATCCAGCAGCAGAGGCTGCCATCCAGGGACACCAGCTTCCCCCGTTCTGTCTCTTCTGGAAAACACTCTTCCTTCTCCCCTGCCTTCTTTCTCATCTTTGTCCTTTTCTACTCCCTCAGCTTGAATGCACCTTCTCTCCTCCCTCCATCTTCGATGCCTCTGCTCCTCCCCGTCTCTCTTCCTGCCCTTCCTTTCCCTCCTGACCTCCTCTGCCTCTTCATCTTCTCACCCCTACCTGGCCTCAGAGCAATCATAATGTGAATTTGTGTTTTAATTTTAACCCTTTTTTTAAAATCTTTGCCAAGATGTCCCTTAAGGTCTCTGGTGTCCCTTACGTGTTCTTGCCTATTCCTCCTTCTCCTGCCCCCCATCTAGGGAGTTCTTATTCCCATGCAGGAGTGGGGTCCCTGGGCACAGCGAACAGGGGCAGCAGGCTGGGTCACGGAGAATGGCACAGCATGGAGCCCAAGAATGCCAGCTTCCATCTGGCTCTTGCTTCAGTAAGGAGTAACCAAAGCTGGGAGCTACTCTTACTTCCTCCCTCATCCTGCACTCCAGTATGCACCCCTCCCATTGGCTGGGAATCATGCCAAAATCCCTGTGAAGAAGGCTATTCGTTCCTGTGCTTAGAAACAGAATGAGTCCCAGCAATTCAATGCCTGGGCATAAAGTCAAAAGATCCAAATTCAGAGACTCAAAAAATATGTGTTCATAGCAGCATTATTCACAATAGCCAAAAGTTGAAATAACTCAAGTACGCTCAGTATGGATAAACAAAATGTGGAATATACATACAATAGGATACTGCTGAGCCATAAAAAAAAAAAAATGAAATTCTGGTACATGCTACCACATGGGTGGATCCTGAAAACATTATATATACTAAGGGAGATAATTCATATACAAAAGGGCACCTATGGTATGATTCTACTTACCTGAGGTAACTAGAATAGGCCAGTGTATAAACATAGAGAGTAGAATAGAGGATACCAGGGGCTGCAGGAAGTGGGAGTGACAGGTATGGTTTAATGGCCACTGACTGAATTTCTATTTGGGATGATAAGAAAATTCTTGAAATGGAGGGCAGTAATGGCTGTACAACATTATGAATGTATTTAACATCTTTGATCTGCACACTTTAAAAATGGTTAAAATGATAAGAATTTTTGTTACAAATTTTCTGTAATTAAAAAAAAAAGCAGAACGGGATTGGGAATTAAAACTTAAAAAAAAGTAGTCCTAAATATCTTAGCCTCTTTAATTATGGAATATAGCACATATTCAGAGAAGTTTACAAAGCAGATAGATGCATCTAGATGACTTATCACAAAACAATCTTTGTTGTAACCAGTCTCCCACTAGCAGTGTATGAGTGATCCCAGTTCTCTGCATCCTTGTCAGCATTTAAGGCTTTCAGTGTTATTGTAGCCATTCTGGTTGGTATGCAATGAGAGCTCACATTGGTTTTAACTTGCACTTCCTGAATGGTTAATAATTTTGAACATCTTTTCCTGTACTTATTTGCCATCTGTATATCTGCAGTGATATATTTTTGTTTTTTTCATGTCTTTGACAATTTAAGAGTTGAATTGCTCTTTTTGTTTTCTGTTGAGCTTCAAGAGCACTTTATATAATCTAAATACTAGTCCTTTTTTGGATATGTGGCTTAAAAATGTTTTCTTCCAATCCATAGTTCATCTTTTCATTCTCTAACAAGATTTTTACAAAACAAAAACTTCTAATTTTGATGAAATCCAATTTATCAAATTTTGTATTTTATGGATTGTGCTTTTGATATGAAGTCCAAGAACTCTTTGTCCAAATCTGAATATTTTTTCCTGTTTACTTTTTTCTAGAAGTTTTCTAGGTTTACATTTTATGCTTAAGCCCATATCCATTTTGAGTTAATTTTTTGTGAGGTTTAGGTTGAGTGCTTGTTTATCTGATGTTTGTTTTGCTGGTTGGTTGGTTGGTTGGTTTTGTTTTTGTATTTTGTTTTTGCCTGTAAGTGTCCAATTTCTCCAGCACCATTTATTGGAAAGCTATCCTTCCTCAATTGAATCACTTTTGCAGTTTTCCTAAAGCCAGTTGAAGATATTGGTGTACAGCTATTCCTGGGTTCTTTATTGTTTTCCATTCATCTATGTGTCTATCCCTCTGCCAATACTAAGTGGTCATGATTGCCTTAGCTATATAGTAAGTCTGGAAATCAAGCAGACTGATTCCTCCTACTTTATTCTTCTTTTCTAAAGTTGTTTTTAGCTATTCCAGGTCCTAATTTGAGTATAATCTCATTATATACTGACAAAAAAGGATCTTGCTGGGATTGTGAAAGGAAATACATTAATTACATGTCAATTTTGAAAAAATTATTATAATTTCTATAATGAGTCTTCCAATCCCTGAACATGATATGGTTCTACATTTATTTAGGTTTTCCTTCCTTCCTTCATTTATTTATTTCATCAGTACTTTGTTCTTTTCCGCATACAAATTCTGTGCATGTTTTGTTAGGTCAATACCAATGTATTTAATTTTTTGAGTGATAGAAAATGATATTATATTTTGAATTTCAGTGTCCACAGGTTCATTGTTAGTATATAGAAATGCAATTATTTGTTGTATAATTTGTATCCTGTGACCTTGTTAAACTGTCTTATTAAGTCTAGGAGGATGTTTATAGATTCCTTGAGATCTTCTATGTAGATAATCATGCCATCTGAAAATGTGGTTTTATTTATTTCTTTCTAATCTGGATGTCTTGTATTTCCATTAAAACCTGGAAATTTGAGATATTATGAGAACGCAGATCTTATTTAAGCATCAGGTGGCTCTCTCTTATGCTGCTGTTCTGGTAGAAGATTAGTGCTGCCCATTACTGCCAGGTGAAGGTAGAAGTTCAGGTTCCCCACTCACATCTCCTGACCGCCCCCAGGCGCAGGGGCTGCTCATTACTGCTGGACACCTGGCTCCCCACCAAGTCTCCCTGGCTGAACCATTACTGATACATGGTACAGCGCTGCCCTCCCCCATGGAGGTGAGGCGGGGTGGGGAGGGAGAAGGGAAGAGATATCTTGCTCTCTGCTTGGCCTCTTCTAAAAGCAGCCCAACCAGGGAAGAGAGGCCCTCATAACAGCCTGGCCAAGGCAGAAGTCCAGGTTCCCACTCAGCCTTTGCTGATGGGGGTGTGGATGAGCCCACAGATTTTCCTAAGTTGTTTAGTAAAATAGAGCAGTTATTGTCTCTGCCTTGCTAGACTGTCTTTTCCCCTAGCTAGACTGTCCTTTGACTGAAGAGAGCAGGGCTTTGTTGAAGATTTTCTTTTTCAAATCTGGAGCTATTGGCATTTCTTGGGTACCATGTTCTTTAGCTCTAAGCCTGCGAAATGTGAGGCAAAAGGAAACCCCATGAAACTCACCTCCATGTTGTTCCTTGGGTACTCAAGCTTTGCTTCCATTGTCACGACTCAAGGTTCAAAATTCAATAATTTGTCTTTTACTTTCAAGATGTCTCAGCACTGGGCCCTAAAAATCTGTATGGATTTGGCAGGCCCCAGGGTCTTCCGGGGTTTATCTATCTTGTTCTGGTGATCATACCATGGCCTCCAAGACTTCCTCAGGAAAGATGTGGCCTTCAGCACAATAGCTCTTTTCAGCAGAGGCAGACGGAGCTGGCAGCTGGAGCCTATGATCATTCTCCCCATGGCTGGGCTGCTAGTTCTTTCTTGAAAGGGACCTGGGTGGCCCTACCGTACATGTGTATCATATTCATCCTCAGGATAACAATCCCTCATAATGGGATGGTCCCCACTGACCAGGTAAGGAAAACAAGGCTTTAGAGGTTAAATAACATTCATCTCAGTTTCCACTGTGAGGAAGCAGTGAAGTTAGGCAATCTGACTGCAGAACCTACTACATAAACCACACAATTTGGCTCATGCAAGCACTGGCTAAATGGTAGTGTATTATTATTATCATGTGCTAGATAATTAGATTGCACAGTACTGAAATGTAACTGGCTGTTCAAACAGGAGGAGCTGATTTTGCTGGTAGACAAGACACTGTACAATGTAAACAGGTCTTAGGTAACTGGGGAATGGCACTAGCCTGGGAAGCCTGCTGATATCGGCTGCAAGATGTACAGAGCTCCCCTTGCTTCTTATCCAGTCTGTGACCCTTGGGTTCAGGAGCCCATCCCCAAAGCAAAATCATTGTCTTTCTGTGTCCTTCACACAGGTCTGCTTGTTCAGCATCCATGTAGCTTTGGCTTCTTCTGAAGGAGCAAGAAAGCTCCTAGCCTGTGCAGGTGTCAACCTAGACCTTGAACTCCAGGACCTACCGGGCACTTGGCCTCACATGTCTCCCCCAGCACCCTCCTGAAAGTGGGTCTTCTGTGGAGGAGGGAGGGTGCCAGCTGAGTCACACACAAGCTGTCTTTAAGGCAAGCGCTAGGCAAGGATCCAGCACCCAGCAAACCTCCAGGCAGGAAGGGTGTGCTGTCTCCAGCGGTGGGCTCTCAGCCATCCCTTCGCTCCTCCCACATGCTCCTTCCTCCTCCTCCTTCCCTGGCCCCATGCCCACTCTTGCCCACTCCTCCTCTGTCTCACACACAGCAGGGATTCAGAGGCACAGGCATTTTTCTTCCATGCAGGAAACAGCCCCCTCAGTCTGACGCCTCCCTGGGTCGATAAGACAGGGGATGCTCAGCCAGGCCTGGAGTCGGCTTAGGAGACGGGCTGCGTCTCCCTGCAAAGCCGACATGATGTGAAGAGGCTCAGCCCTCCTCTCCATCAGGAGAGGCAATAGGCAGGCTGTCTGGCTGGGCTCGCCTTGTTGTCTGGGCCCTGACCCGGCGTGCAGGCTGCTTTCATTAGCGGCAGCGGCAACAACAGCTGCTTACATTTACTGAGGCTCTGCAGTTTGCCAGGTATTAGGCAAACGCTGTAAGCACTGCCTCACTTAATCTTCATAATAACCCTCTACTATGGTCGGTACCACCGAATCTCCACTTTATGGACATGGCCAAGTTAATAACATCAGATATGTAAATTGTGTGCCAGGCACTTCCTAAAGCCCTCTGTATCCACGGGCTCCACATCTGTGGCTTCAGCCATCTGGGGACTGAAAATATTAGGGAAAAAAGACCACATCTGTACTGAACGTGGACATTTTTTTTTCTTGCCATTATTCCCTAAACTATATATTGTAACAACTCTTTACATAGCATTTACACTGTATTAGGTATTATAAGTAATCCAGACATGATTTATATATGTGGGAGGATTGTATATAAATACTACACCATTTTTTTATACAAGGAACTTGAGCATCCATAAATATTGGTATCCATGTGGGTCCTGGAACCAATCCCCATGGATACCAAAGGTATATATATACTGTATATATATGTGTGTGTGTGTGTGTGTGTGTGTGTGTGTGTGTGTGTGTGTGTGTATTTAACTCACTCGATCATCATAACAATCCTATGAGATAGGCACTATCACAATTTCCACTTTATGGATGAGGAAACTGAGACACAGAGATAAATGACATACTACATACTCAAAGTTGCACAACAAGTTCTTATTAAGACAGCTGGCCCTTTTTTTTTTATTGGAGATTGAGTCTAGGGGCATTCTATCTCCTAGCTACACCTCCAGCCCCTTTTTAAATTTTTTATTTTCAAACAAATTCTTGCTAAGTTGCTGAGAGTCTCACTAAATTGCTGAGGCTATCCTCAAAATTGTGATCCTTCTGTCTCAACCTTCAATGTACTGAGGTTACAGGCATGTGCTACCATGCCCGGCGGTGATAGCTGGCTCTTAACCACTGTGCTTTACTACCTATCATTGCTCTAGGAGCCAAGATTTCCAGAAACCTGTCCAAGACCCCATCTCCAAGGGGTCAGTATTGGAAGCCTAGTTAGCCAGGGATCCTATCAACCAGCATGCTGTTGCCTCCCCTCTGAATAAGAGATGTGATCTCATGGCCTAGAAATCAAGCTAAGTAGACCTGAGAAGATACATGTTACCTCTGGGGCCGATTCCAGCAGCCCGTGCCTCTCCTCTCCCAGGCCTGTGCTGAGAACAGGCCCCAGCAACCATGCAAGTCAACCCAAGTTCACAAGCCTGGGGTTGAAAGCAAATCCAGCTACAGACAGAAGAGATTGGAATTAACATCCAAAATCCCTGCCACAGCCCAGAAACCAACAATCTGGATTACTGTGGGAAATAAGATTTAACTCTCTTCAAGCCCTGACAGGCTCTGTGAGGTTGCCTCTGCTATCTTCCTCAGCCCTCCTCCTCCTCCTCCTCTCCACGCTGTTATCTGCTCTCCCAGAAGACAGTGTGGCTTTGAAGGCACGTCTGGATCCGTTCATGGGCACCAAGATAAAGACAGTCAGTCTCCCTGCCCAGAATGGCTGGGTGACACTGTCAGAAACTCTCAAATATATCTCCAATTACCCAAATAAATGATTAGGGAGCTTTCTCTCTCCTGCTCTGAGCGCTCCATTAAGCAAATGAAATAGAAGCATTCCCAGACACTCCCTTTTCCCCTTTCCTCTGGTGATTAACTGCATAATAAAAATGGTATTAAGTAAGCATAAATTTCAAAGAAGTCCATCTATGTGACAAACCATCATCAGGACAACAGTAAACAAAGGCCACATATTTTCAGGTGACCTCAGTGTCCCATCTGACCCACCCCCTATTCCCGCCCAGTCCCCTCCAGACTCCTTCAGTCACTTTGTCTCCATCCTACTCTACAGTGGCTCATGTCCCAGGAAGAGCCCAGTGACCTTCGGCACTGCCCCCTGACTAGTACCCAAGTCAGGCCTAGGATGAGGCTATGCCTACGATGGCCTTTGTCTTAATCACCTTGCTCTGACAGTTGGCCAGGGCACCCGAGTCCTGATCATTGACCTTCTCCAGTCCGCTGGTGACTGCCAACCCCTCAGCTCTTGCTTGGAGCGCTAACCTCTTGCCAGTTCTAGCCCGGGGTTTGGCAAATCCTTTTACACTGGTCTTGTTTTCTTGAATTCTGCCTTCTGTTGGTCACCTGTGTCTATGTGGCTCTTCAGCTCCTCATCAACACCTATATCCATCTTGCGATGCACAAGATGAATGTGATAAAAGCAATACGCCCTCCCAGGTCCCCTGCCCAGTAATATTGGATCGCTGTGCTGGCCAGTAATAGTCTCCTTTAAGCACAGCCCTATTAGAGTTCACCCTAGATTTTTTTTCTTAATTTCTGGGGTAGAGGATGCACATAGAGATTCTTTTTTTTTTTTTTTTTTTTTTTTGCAGTACTGGGGATTGAACTCAGGGGCATTCTACCTCCGAGCTACACCGCCATGTCCTACTTTTTATTCTTTATTTTGAAACAGGGTCTCACTAAGTTGCAGAGTGCCTCACTAGGTAGCTGAGGCTGGCCGCGAACCCGGATCCTCCGGTCTCAGCCTCCCGAATGCTGGGATTACAAGCGTGCGCCACCACGCCCGGCTTCATAGAGATTCTTAAACCTCCTACTTACGCACATAGATTTGCATACATGGTCATATAAATTAAACAAAGACATACATATTTATGCATTCACACACAGACTTGCACACGCGGATACACACATGAATACACATAGGCAAACACAGCCACTTACAAAGACTGGCACCAAATGTCCACACTTCCATACATGAATACACCTAAGTAATTAAAATCAAATGAGGATTCGGTTTATGAATATTTATATCTGTGGCTCTGGTGTCTGGTATTGTGTCAGAATAAAATAGGTGTTCAACTAATCTGGATTTAATGGATGAATAAATGGGGCGCAGGTCTGACATCCCATGAAAACCACATCAATGATTAGAGACAGTGACCCAGGATGCCAAAGCCTGAGGGTCCTGGGAACAGAAAATCAAGCTTCTTCCTTAGGGAGAGAATGAAATTCCAGGTTGTTTGACAAGAGAATATCTTACCTGACCTCTCCCCATCCATCATTGGCAGAATTTAGTCTAGGTGGGGCCCAGATGTCCCTCCACACCTAGCTTCCATCCCAGAAGCCCTTTCCTACCACCGTTGCCTCTGATTTCTACTCCCTCTCCCAAGATGCACTCCCAGTCCTCATTCTGCAAGAAAGCTTGTTTTGATATTGCACAGAACATTTCCTGTTTTTCTTTATTTCTCAAATTCTTTGACAGATTTTTTATGAACCATGTCATGCCCACCAGGCTGTCCCCAAACCCCCACAGTATGTTGATTGTATGGAACTCAGGAAGTGCGAGTGGCTCCCCCCACCACGCACACACCAAGATGGGCTGCCTCCCAGCCTCACTAGTCACCAGGTTGTGAGTCACCAGAGAGGGAAGGAGCCCCACTGCTTCTCAGCTCTCCTGGCAATCACACTCAGGTCCATGGCTGACAGGATATGGCCCTCCTCGAGTTGTCCCCTCCACCTCCAACCGGGAGACAATGGCCAACAATGGCCAAGTAACACCTGCTGTGTGACAGCTTTAGGCAGGTAGCTTCACATCCAGACTTCCATTTAACTCCAGCAGCAGCCCTGTGTGATTCTCATTCATATTCATTCTCTCTCTCTCTCTCTCTCTCTCTCTCTCTCTCTCTGCTGGAAATTGAACCCAGCCAGGGGCATTCCACCACTAAGCTACACCCTCAGCCCCATTTATTTATTTATTTATTTATTTATTTATTTATTTATTTATTTATTTATTTATTTATTTATTTTGAAACAGAGTCTTGCCTAAGTTGCTGAGGGCCTTGGCTAAATTGCTGAAGCTGGCTTCAAACCTGCGATCCTCCTGTCTCAGTCTCCCAAGTACTGGGATTACAAGTGTGTACCACCACTTCTGGCTCAATCCCCATTTATATGGATGACAAAACAAGACTTTAAAAAGCCCGAGTTGACACAGCTCGTCATGGACAGCATTTGAACACACATCGGTCTGATCCTCTATGTTCTATAGGTGGGACCAGGGCTTGTCATGGTTTGTGGTATTAGCATCCGCCTGACCATGAGCCTGGGAGTACAGATGGTAATTCCAGCTCTGTACCAGCAGGAGCCTCAGTTTCCTCAGAGCTGAGGTCTTGGTCTTATGTTCCTGACTGACTTCACAGCTTGTTTTAAGCAGGGCTGCTTTATTGGTTCTGCACAAAAGGGCCCAGGTGAGTTCCAAGGTGGGCTGAACTTCAGCCCAGGCTCCTCCAGCCAAACTCTGCATTGGTCCCAAGGGGGTATCTCATTCTTTCTAAAGCCTTAGAAATCTTGCAGGAAAAAGCATCTGACTGTAATCAAAGCTGCCCTGCCTGGGACTCCAAGCTGCCAGCCAGAGACTGAGAGGTTCCCTCAGTCCTGTTCCCACCCAAGTGTTCCATCCAAATGGAACCAAGGGTGCGCGGGGAGGAAGCCTCAGAGGTTGCTGATTTTTGTAAGTGTTCACACTGAATGTGAGATATAGGGATGGGGTACAAAGATGGAAGAGATGGCTAACACATGATTAGGAAGGCCACATTTTGAGATTTGGGGCTGAATTTCATACCTGGGTGATACAGTGTGGCACAGCAATAGCTCACATGAAGGAGTTAGGTGGTCCATGGACTAAGGAACTTATGGTAATTAAATATTTGTGCTATCGCTTATTTAATATTTGACTCTCCCTGATAGACTCATAAGGATGAAAACTGTATGTCCTATTCTTACTCGTGCATCCTTAACACCTAATCATACAACAGGCATAGCTGGTAAATCACTAACTATTCACTGGGTGGAGGATGGATGGATGGATGGATGGATGGATGGATGGATGGATGGAGATGCCACATCACTGAGAGGTTTTAATGTATACTAGGGGAGGAATTAGAGAGGACGTTGTAGGAACAGCTAAAACTCTTTTGGGAAGATAAGGGAGATAAAACTAAAGATTTCTTCTACCTCCAAGGCTTCCTGATGCACAGGGTGGTATAGGATTCCAGCACATATTCTGTTGGACATGGGAAGGAAAGTGGGGCTGAGGCCCTCCAGGAGCAAGTGGGTACCAACTTTCTATACCCTCTTCAAGGGACAGGAGAATTAGTTCCTATTTTACAGGTAGGAATAGACCCTCTACAATAAAATTCTTGGGCATTTAAAGTTTGCTTCTAAAATTCAGTGTCTTTTTTTTTTTTTTTTTTTTGGCAGTATTGGGGATTGAACTCAGGGGCATTCTACATCCAAGCTACACCCTCAGCCCTATTTTTTATTATTTATTTTGAAACTGGGTCTCACTAAGTTGTGGAGTGCCTCACTAGGTAGCTGAGGCTGGATCCTCTAGTCTTAGCCTCCCAAATGCTGGCATTACAAGAGTGCGCCACCATGCCCAGCTAAAATTCAGTGTCATTTTAAGAACTAATTAATACTAGCTCTGCTTTTTTTGAGTTCTAATTTTGTGCCAAGCAAGATGCTCAGCATTGTACATGGAACAACCTCACTTATTCACTCCTCATCACGAAGTCCTAAGGGTAGATAATGTTATTCCTCCTTGACAAACAAGGAAGCTGGGCTCAGTCCAGTTAAGTAACTTGCCCAAGATTGTCAGGTGCCAAGAGTTGAACACAGACCTATCTGTGTTTCAGTGCTCTTCACCACTTAAGGATTCCCGGGCCTTTTACCAGCATCCTCCACTCTACCTCCTGTTCGACCAGGTGTTACACCTACAGGTGCACAGAAGGAGGATTGTGATAAGCCCCTGGCTCAAACACAGGGTCTGAGTGACTCATACTTTCACAGGCTCAGACCCTTGCAGAGCTGGGAGGAATGCCCTGGAGCAGCAGGGCTGTTCTCCTGGAGGCTAAGGCTGCACACTGTAGGCTGCCGCCCGCTCCTCCTAGGCCTCCTCCAACTGGCAGAAGGCCAGGAGGCTGGGGTCAATTCCCCAGCTCAGTCATTTCTGGAAACCTTCTAGGTTTAAATTACTGACAGATAAGCTAATCATGTCTCTCTCCCAGCCTTTCCACACTACTGTGTTTCCATGAAACCAGTTAACTTCTCTTCTTGCTTTGATCGAAGCCCTCTGGGGTGCAGGAGAGGAAGGGGAGGAGTAGGGCCTGGATTCCAGGGCCGAGACTCATTGGAAGGTGGCCAACTCTGCCTGCTGAGTGAGGGGAAGACACTTATTGTGCAGAGTGTCTTGCAGCAGACACATGCAAGACCCTGGAGCCCCAGGACCCAGTGGGAGGTGGGGGCTGGAGCCAAGAGCCCGCCCTCAGTGCTCCCTGCAGCTCCAGGGTCCCTCTCGGCCTCCACTCCAAAGGATGGATCTGGAGTTAGCAGGGCCTTCTGGCAGTGAGTCGGAGTGTGCCAGGCAGAGGCAGCACCCCAGGTGAGCTCTTGCTGAAAGCTGGCTGGCAGGCACTTGGAAGGTTTGCCCAGGACCTGGGCTCAGGAGCCTCCTGGAGCCAGCCAAAGGAAAGGACTGATTTGGAGGCAGCTCCCTTTGGGATGTAAAGGCTTCTTTAGCTGTTATACTACAGGAGATTAGAAAAGGAGGAAGCAAGGGAATTATTTAGAGAAGGAGGTTGGGGGGTAAGAGAGGAAGAAAGTGAGAGTCTCATTCAGCAGGAGGCAGGGGGTCAGTCATTTTCCCTCCACCCCTGATGGAGTATGGGTTTGTCCTCCTCCTGAGGCTACAGGGAGGGGTCTTGCCACTCTTCCAACATGGGCCATGTCTGCAAGAGTCCCAGACTCTCCCAAGCCACCTCTGAGAAGCAGACTTTGGGGAACCAGGCACTTCTGGACTCCCACCACACCACTACCCCAGTAGAGACCAGAAACCTCCAGGAGGGGTTTCTCCCATCCTTGGACCCTCCAGTGGAAATGCAAAGGCATCAGCATCTCCATGACATCAGGAGGTCACATCCTGCAGGAGCCTGCCATCTCCAAGACAGAAAGTCCAAGGATGATTTTTATTACCTTCCTGCTACCCACTTACTTCTATCCACATCCCTGGGGTAACCGCCCCAGAGACTGGACCCAACCCCAGTCTCATTTGTGCAAATGTATTATAATTTGAAAAACATTACTTGAAGGAATAAAAAAAACAAAACCAAAAAAACCTTCCTGACCCAATGAAAGATGCTTTCTAAGATCATATAGCCCAGCAAGAGTCAGAGCTGCCTTGTAATTGTGCCAAAGGAATGTTTCTAATCTCCAGACCCCTCGTACCTCTGTAATCTTTGTTTTCAACCCATGCTTGTGGATTTGACCCAGAAAGTAGTCAGTTCATTTTTTGGGAACTCTGAGCCACACCATACTTGTATTTGTTCATGTCTTGCACCAAATTAATGGCACTTTCCTGAAATGGAGACATGAGTCAACCTCAGGAAGGGAGCCAGGGGTTTGTAGAGCCACAGGGACTCTATTTCATGTGTGTTCTTCCCCTGCTGTGGACTGGGGTCAGAAATAAAGGCTCTAAAACTATTTATTTAGGTACTGAGGATTGAAACCAGGAGCATTCTACTGCTGAGCCACACCTTCAGCCCTATTTTGTTTTGTACTTTGAGACAAAATGTCACAAAGTTGCTGAGGGTCTTGCTAAGTTGCTGAGGTTGGCCTCTAACCTTCGATCCTCCTGTCTCAGTCTCCCAGGTACTAGGATTACAGGTGTGTGCCACCATGCCTGGCTATCTTTTTGCTTTTTAAGAGAATGGAAGTGGGGAGAGGACCAAGGTAAGCACAGTCTCACCGCTCCCTCTGCAAAGCCCTTCAGAGCTGCCAGGTGCAAAAAAAGCCTGGTGAGTGAGCCTCCAGGGCGTGTCTCCCATCCACTGCCTCTGCTGCATGCCCCCAAAGACCTATTTCCTCTGGACTCACAGTTCCAAGGAAATACAGATGGCATAGGAAAGAGAATGCTGGGTATGGTGACCTTGGAGTCAAAGAGACCAGCTCTGTCCAAGCTGGACATCCCAAGGAAATGTCCCACCCTCTCTGAGCCTCTGCTCCCTGGCTATCATGGGTGCCATCATCTTCACTTTGTGGGGCTGCCGAGCAGAGCAGGATTCACTGATGGCCCACAGTACATCCCTAGGTGGTTTGGAGTAAGAATAGAGGCATCTCTATAAGAGTTCCCCAGCCCACCATTTTATATAAGCAACGCCTGGCTAAATTCCATTGTAGACCAGTGTGTTTGTCTTTAAACAAGAAAGGAAATTTGAGAAGAATGTGGAGAGAGAGAGAGAAAGAGAGAGAGAGAGAGAGAGAGAGAGAGAGAGAGAGAGGAGAGGGAGGAGAGGTGAAGAGTTGGGGAGAAAGAAAGAGTGGGGTTTGGTTAGAAGTCAAAACATTTGCACTTTTGGACTGTTTGTAGTTGATCTCTTTGGTCCCAGAGCATTGGAGACGCATTCCCCCAGTGGCCACCTCTTTGGCATTAGGTGGAAAGGTAGAAGGGCTAGCAAGGGATGGGGACCGATAAAGTTCGAACAAGCCCTGGGATGAGTAAGGTCGTGTGGATCATTCTAGAAGGCTCTCCTTTTCATCCTGAGCCCTGGATTGAGCAGATGGTCCCTGACTCAGTCTAGAATGGAAAGGCAGGAAGGGAGGCCCAACCTTCTCCATCCTAGGAAGCCATCTCTGCTGTTGCCAAAGACCAAATGAGGCACTAAATAAAAGCCATAATGCCTCAGGAATTCCTGGGACTCAGAGCCAAACTGGGAGTCAATGGCCTTGAGGCATGGTGAGCTCCACAGAGAGACTGAATTAACCCCCTCGGTACGATTTGTTCTCAGGGGGTGGCTTGCAGAAAGAAGACATGTGGTGAGGTACCTTAGGGCCCGGGCTGGCATAGCTCACGGTTCTCCTCCCTCCTATAGCCAATGCCTCATGCTCTCTCAAGCAGTCTAATCCTAGCCCCAGGAAGTCAGAAAAGATCAGGGTCCACAAGAGCCCACAATGGCTTTTCCATTGTCCTCGGGGCCCCACAGCCCCCTCCACTGCACAGTTAGAGTCCTCCCTACCTGAGTTAGAACAACACACAAAGTGCCAGGCATTTCATGTCTGAAATTTTGGGGCCATTTGTGAGCTACATTCCGAAAGCCTGCCCCATGGCCTGCCAAGTAGATTTAGTTTAAAAATAACTCCTTGCAGCTCCGGTTGACAGTAATTTGTGGAATTAAGATGGTGTCAGAGACAATTTTATGAAAGCGAATGTTGTCCCTGGTGATTGTGTTTCCTGAAAGATGAGCAGATAACTCACCACAGGACGTTCCATTAGGCTGCGCTTCCCTCCCCCAAGCCAGATAAAATAGACCCCTGTTTTTCTTCAGATGGGCCTCATTTTCCGAGCTGACAAAACTATCCTCACTGGGCCCAAAGATCAAAATGTGTATTCGACAGGGATGAAGAGTGACACTGACATCGACTGGGATTTTCTTAAGGGACGCTCCCCTGTTCCTACGAAGCATATCCCAGCTCATTAGCCAGGAGGCCTTGTCCAAGAGAGCTGCTACTATGAATTTCCCCCCAGTCAGCGTCCACCTTCAGTCAGCCACTGAATTAATAAGGGCCTCTTCTTTACTCTCTGGCTCAAGGAAACCCTAATTTGCTTAACAAAGGACAAATTTCATTGGCTTATATAATTAAGGAGTCTGAAGTTGTGCTGACTTCAGACACAGTTTGATCTAGGGACTCACATGATCTCCCAAGTATCTAGCCTCCTCATCAGCTTGGATTTACACTCCCAAATGTTAACTTTATTCTCAGTGGGTTTTCTTTTCATAACAATAACATGGCGGCCACAGTTGTAGACTTTGTACTATCATGATTCCAAATCCATAGGTAAAGGAAGTCAGTTTTGTTTTGTTTTGTTTTTCTGTCCAGAATCCTGACTGTTTCAGATTTTTCTGGCTTAAGTTTTGGACTCTCGCTGAATCAAACAGTCTAAACTGGAGCTGGTTGTTTGTGACTCCCTTCGTCCCCCACACACCAAACTCATATGTTGAAACCTAACTCTCAAGCTGGTGGCATTAAGAGATGGAACTCACCTTCGGGAGCTAATCTCTGAGTGAGATCTGCGTCCTCAGGAAAGAGGCTTGAGCTGCTAGCCCTTTTGTTCCTTCCACCCAGTGAGGAAACAGAGAAGGTACCATCTGTGAGCAACAGACCCTCACCAGACAACAGACTTGCTGTCACCTTCATCTTGGATATCTCAGCCTCCAGAACTGTGAGAAGTTAAGTTTCTGTTGTTTACAAATGACTCAGACTAAGGTATTTTATTCTATCAGCCCGAATGGACTAAGCCAAGGGGAGTGCACAATGCCTGTACTTCTTAGCTGAACAGAAGGGTAGTCTTGGGCATGGACTCACAAAACTGCAGAAACTCACAGGATGAGAGCAGGGTGATGACACTGAGGTCTGTGTTGGGGCTGCACTCAGGGCAGGTGATAAGCACCCCACTATGAGGAGTTTATTTTTCCCATGTCTAGGAAGCATCTAAGAATCCCTGTGGACTTCTGCTCCACAACCTTGGGTGGCCCATCCTTAAGGCCCAGGAATGGCTACTATACAACCCAGGCATGGTAGCCACTTTCCGGGAACAAAAATGAAGGAAGGGCAAAGAGGGAAAGGTTGGTGCCAGCTGAGGCTATGCTTTAATCAAGAAAAACAAATTTTCCCTGAAGTTTCTCTGTCTGTCTTACCTACCAAGACTGGATCATGTAACCATTTCTAGCTTCAGGCCATTCTGGGGAGAGGAGTATTTTAAACCAAGAACATTGCACTCCCAAACTAAATTGGAATGTGGATTATAAAGAAGAAGAGGAGGGGGTTTCAGGTAGGCAACTAGCTATCACTGACATTGCTACCTGCTACCCAGGCACAGAAAAGAAATGTAAGCTGGAAAGCCAGGCGTGGTGGCGCACGCTTGTAATCCCAGCATTTGGGAGGCTGAGACCGGAAGATCCGGGTTTGCAGCCAGCCTCAGCTACCTAGTGAGGCACTCCGCAACTTAGTGAGACCCTGTTTCAAAATAAAGAATAAAAAATAGGGCTGGGGGTATAGCTCGGAGGTAGAATGCCCCTGGGTTCCATCCCCAGTATCCCCAGTACCACAAAAAAGAAAAAAAAAAAAAAAAAAAAGAAATGTAAGCTGGAGCATGTGTCACCCGGGGTGGCCACTTCTCTCCCAACCAAGAATGTACTTCTTAGCTCCTGGCTCTTTGAAGAAGAATCAGCCCCTGGCTGGTGGCTTGGGGCTGAGCTTCCCTGGGGCTATCTCTAGAAATATCTCAAGCCACCTTGCTCAGCATCTGCAAGGGTACCATAGCCATCTAGGTAGATGGTTTATCCTTTAACTAAAAACTGGTGATAGTTATTAAGTCCTTTAAGTTTTTTTTTTTTTTTTTTTTTTTTTTTGCGGTACTAGGGATTGAACTCAGGGGCGTTCTACCTCCGAGCTACACCCCCAGCCCTAGTTTTTATTCTTTATTTTGAAACAGGGTCTCACTAAGTTGTGGAGTGCCTCACTAGGTAGCTGAGGCTGGCCGCGAACCCGGATCCTTTGGTCTCAGCCTCCCGAATGCTGGGATTACAAGCGTGCGCCACCATGCCCGGCCTTTAAGTATTTTTAATTATAGGATATGTTTTATGTTTTTAAAGAATTTAAAATGTACATTGGTGCTAGAAAAATCTATGTGTACATTCATATATATATGGGTATATACTGAATATTAGTTCAAATCCTTTGCACCTTAACTGTGTATGTGCACGCTCGTGGTCCAGGGAAGGCTGAGGAAAACTCTTTGCTCAGCAGAATTGAGCAGGGGTCTTCCTGAGAAGGGCTTGGGTGGGTGCCTTAGTCCAGTCTTGGAACAGTATTGCCATGGGCTTCCAGAGCAAGTGGACCTCACCAGGTGACAGCAGGTAGAAATAGCCACTTTCCCTGCTATGTGTGGTCCCAGGGAATAGCAGGAAAGCAGAGCAGGAGGGCCATTTCAAAGCATTTGAAAGTCCACAAACTATTATAGTATTTTATTTTCTACATTTTATAGGATCAGAAGGTTATAGACATTTAGTTGGAAAGAAGCCTGTGATCATCTGGCCAAATCCCTTCATTTTCTTTCCCTCCACTTTCTTGCACAAATTTCCTCCTATAGTCTTGTCATGTTCATCTAGAGAAATACTATGAAAGCCCACAACTCCCTGTGTATTTAGAGGTTTAAATCAAACAAACCTGGCCATGATTTGGACAGAACAGCTCATTTGGAAAGAGGGGAATAGAAAGGAGCCTGAAACATAATTTTCCACTAGACAGAGGAGGCAATCTCTTTCCTGATTGGGTTTTTTTTTTTTCAGCTTTTACTTAATCATTATTTCCGATTTATAGAAAAGATGCAAGAATAGTGCAAAGAATTCCCATATACCCTTCACCTAGATCCCACAGTTAACACAGTACTACATTGCTTTCAATAGATAGATCAAGACATGAGGAAGGGAGAAAGATATGATTGATGGGAAAGGAGAGAAAGAGAAAGAGAGAGAGAGAGAGAGAGAGAGAGAGAGAGAGAGAGAGAGAGAGAGAGAGAGAGACAGGGAGGTGGAGAGGTAGGCAGAGAAAGGGAGAGAATTTTTTATTTTCTGAACCTTTTTTTTTTTTTTTTTTTTTTTTTTGCGGTACTGGGGATTGAACTCAGGGTATTCTACCTTCAAGCTACACCCCCAGCCCTATTTTTTATTCTTTATTTTGAAACCGAGTCTCACTAAGTTGCGGAGTGCCTCACTAGGTAGCTGAGGCTGGTCGCGAACCTGGATCCTCCGGTCTCAGCCTCCCAAATGCTGGGATTTGTTGAACCATTTTGAAGTTGCAGATTAGCCGCAGTACCCCTCAATACTTCAATATGTATTTACTTAGAGTAAAATAATTATCTTATATTAACATAGTACAATAATCAAAATTAGGAAATTAACATTGCAATATTACCATCAACAAATTTACAGACTTTATCCAAATTCTGTCATTTTCTAACAGTGCTCTGCATGGAAGGAGAGACTCCTGGCCAAAGGTCACATTCAGCTGTCATGATATCTCTTGTCTCCTTGAATCTGGAATGGTTCCCAAGTCTCCCTTTATCTTTCTTGACCCTGACAGTTTGATAAATACAGGCCATGATTTTGTATAATTTTTTAAGACCATTAGTATTCTATCCATATCCCAAAATGGAGGATTGCTGTGACTTATACTTTGTGATTAATGCTGATTAAGTCCAAACACCATAGGATTCCCATCCCATGGCAAGGAACAAGTCAAACCCCTAAGAGGCATGAAACCTGGGCTCTGGTTTGGGGAAAAGTGTCTGCACCCACCAGTGGTTGAGTAGAGCCCCAACCCTGTCACGAGATGGGACCCACAGAGGAGAAGCCATATTGGCTTCACTCAAAACCTAGAATATTGCTCATTTACAACAACCATCGGCCTTCTAGTCACTACAGTTGGTTGTCACAAATGAAGGATTGTTTTGTTTTTTATTTGCTAAAGCCTAATTAAAACCAAGGTTAGCAGGGCATCTGCCAGCATCCGACGTCTTCCCTCTTGCCTTCCCCATCCCATCACCAGTCGACAAGATTCATTGGCTTTTAGTGCATTAGGCAAATTTGCTATAATTGCGGAGAGGGGAAGGAGCAAGGGGCCCGTGGCACCACCGGGGCGCTACACTATTCCTTTCCTGTAAGTCACACAGACTTCAAGAAAGGGGCTTAAATTGCCTTTATTGATTTGCCAGCCTCTAATAGATCATTTTTCACTGAGCAGAGGACAGGACCCTCAAAGACGGCCCTTTCTCCTCCTACAACCCTCCTCATGGGCCGTGTCTCAGTGAGAAGGGTGTATGTGAGGGTTAATGACATGCTAGAAAGGACTTAAATGCAGACATCAATTTCCCCAAAGATGTAGCCAAGTGGGGTGCAGTGGGGCCTGTTTCCACCTCTGACTGCTCCATACTGGAGAAGCGACCCTCAGGATTCCAATTTCCTTCCAGGTGGGACTTCGTGAGCCGAGCTCGCTGTGAGTCGACACCCAGTCCTCTGGAGCAGCCCCTTTGCCCATGCACCTCGGAAGAGGAGCAAAGTAAAGTGTGGCCACGCTGTGGAATCCCATGTGGGCGGGCGCCAGTCAGTAGCTCTGTAGTACCAGTGCTCAGCTGGCATCCTACATTCAAAAACCATTGCAAACATTCCTTTAAAATGGATCCTGCGACAATTACCACCCCAGAACTTTAGCAAGACAGAGTCTTTTAAGCTCGAAACACACATAGAGACAGAGATAAAAATAACCAACACACAACACATCATGGTGAAGTTGTACTAGGTATACTGAGGGCTGGGAAGCACTGGCAGGCAGGAGAGAGCCAGTTCAGTCTTCCTCGTGCCCAGAAGTATAAGTTTACATTGCAGACAGGCTGAGGGCAGCATTTAAAATCCACACAGTTTAGCACGTAGCAAGTACAGCCGTATTCTGTTCAATATGGCTGTGTGTGCCACATGCATCTCCATAGTTTGTAATGGAAGCATATGAGAGTGGGGACCTTGTCCTATGTGTGGAGAATCCTTCATAGCACCCAGACCTGTCTGAAGGATCCCTCCTCCAGGGATACTTTGTGGGTGATGAAATCCAGCAGACCATACAGCTGTGAGGAGTACCTGGTCAGGTGTCTGTGAGAACTTGGAATGAGTCTAACTGAGTGGCAAGTGAAAGTCTCTGAGCCACAGTTGATGTCAAAACCCTGGATATGCCTTTAACATGACAGTATGTCAAATACCTTTAAAAGAAAAAGACTTTCTCGGCATGGTTGCACACACTTGTAATCACAGTACTTGGGAGGCTGAGACAGATTGCAGGTTCAAGGCCAGCCTCAGCAACTTAGTGAGCTCCTCAGCAACTTAGCAAGATCCTGTTTCAAAATAAAAATGGCTGGGAATGTAGTTCAGAGGTATAAGAGCCCTGAGTTTAATCCCTAGTACCACACACACACAAAAAAATTGTTAATAAAAACACTTTAATGGCCTCAAAGATATTTAAGATTCAGCCATTTTCTTCCTAAAACATTTACTACAAAAAAACCTTCCAACAGCAAAATTATTTAGCTGTTATTTAGATATTATTTGGGTTTTTTGTTTGTTTTGTTGTTGTTGTTGTAGTATCTGGAATTCACTGTTCAAACCAAATTGAACCTAGAGGTAAAACTGCCACAAACCCCACTGGTTATGAATAGGGATGTTTTTAAGGGCCTGTGGTACAGGCTGTCTGTTCAGTAAGGAAAGGTAGATATTGTAGGAGCAATGGGGAGAGAGGAAGGGGAAAGAGGTGGGGTGGGCTGTGGTGGTGGGTGGCTGCTTCTAAGGAATCTCTGTTCCTTTTCATGTCCTTCAGGGCCAGTCTTCCTCTGTCACGGCAGCATGGCTCAGTCTTAGGGGCTTACCTTTCTGCCATTGTTTTTCTTTTTCACCTCAGTGGCTTACAAGGCTGGTCTCAGGAAACCAGAGTATCAAGGTGCAATGCCAGAGGGTTTCTGGGGAAGGAGTTTGGAGAACAGATCCCTGTGGAAACCAGAAAGGTGAGGCCAGGACTGACCTGGGCATCTGGACACCCGAGGCTGCACCTGGGTTTCTGAAGACTGAGAAGCCTTCAGGGTACCAGGGGCCTGGAGCATGGCTAGGTTATCCTTGCTCTGTCATTCAGAGGTCAGGGCTCAGCAGGCCCGTGGAAGTGGAAACCAGTACTGGCAGGAAGCCCGCAGCATGGGACAGGAGACCCAGTGATAAGTGTGGACGTGCAGAGACAGCCGGTGCACACTCGCAGCCAGAGAACATTCTTCGGGTTTCCAACTGTCTTCTTTTCCCCACAATGAGTAGGGAGAACCCCAGATGACAGTAGTAAAAATAGCACACACTCTCCCTCAAATGTGTCTGGTTAGAGTTTATGGAAGGCCTGGGGGGAAGAGTCACATTTGAAGATGGAATTAATTTCAGTAATTTCAGTGATGATGAGAGGAGGTTCAGCATGGGGTGGGGGTGGAAGGCAGCTTTACCAGAAGAAAGATCCTTTTCATTTCCTTTCTGTGTAGTTGCTTCCCACTGGCCCTCCAAGACTAAATGTTCCTCGATACTTTTATTAGAGCCATGCAATAAAAGTACACCAGAGCTTTGACTTTGTTAAGGAGAGCAGGTCTGGGAAGTTTGGGCCAGGCGCAGGTGGGAGGGGACAGCAGGGCAGCCAGGCAGTAGGGTCTGTGCTTGACCTGTTTTCAGTACTGCCACCTAGTGGTGCTGGGGAGCGGGCACAGGGCTACTCCATCCAACGTGACAGGCGGTTTCCTCATCTCTACCTCGGGGCTAGTCCAATCTGTGGTGCCAACCTCGAAGGGTTGTTATGGAGATAAAACCAGAAGATGCCTCTGAAATTGCTTTGTAAACTGTGAAGTACCATCCACATGTAAAGCGTTGGTATTAAGGGGCTGAAGAAAGCCTCCCATGGCAAGGAAAGCTGTCAGCAAGAACTAGAAATACTCCCCCTCACAGCGACACCACAGGGGTGAGAGTGAAAGAACAGCTGCTCAGCATTCCCAGCTTGTGGGGAGAAAGCACGGTGTCATCAGAAAACCACATAAATAGAAGGCTCCTAGAGTCGTGCACCGCCTGTTCCCACAGACACCCTCAGCCAGCCTCCTCCCCGGCCACCTACTCACCAAGGGCTGAGAGGGCAGGAGAGATGACCCTACTGTATAGAGAGGTAAACCGAGGCCCAGAGGGAAAAGTATTTTCTGGTGGTCACATTTTCTAGGCTAGAAAAGTCCTAGACCAGCAATAAGTTGACCCTGAGGTAGGCTGGTCTGCACAGATCTGACGCCCGTCAGCTTCAGCCCAAGATGGAGCACTGATCACTTCTGAAATAAGTTACTGCTCCAGCTGGCCTGCTGAGGGCCACTGCTCCACTGCTCTGCCAGAACAGATAGCTGCACCTCAGTGCACAGCCTCCCAGCCCCAGGACCCTGGCCTCTGGTCTTAGACGGAGATGGACTAATCACGGAGGCCTGCTTCCCCCTCAGCAGGGCTGAGCACTCTCAGGCAGAATAAGTTTGGCCCATCTCTACTGGCTGGTTGTTTGGAACCAGTGAACAGTGAATTAAAGCAGGGTTGGTTCTAAATCCCCTTCACACTTGGAGGGTCTCAGAAAACCCCACTGCCTGGAGCTGGTATAATCAAAGTGTTTCAAACAGATTAGGTATCCCTATATCCTTCCCTCATTCCCAGCAAATCTCTTGGAGGAAAGGCTCTGGGTTTAGAGCACTAATAAATCACAACTCAGCTTAACAGGTCCCTGGACCCTTTGTACACTTCGGCCTTTCCTGAAGATGTGAATGGCCGGCCATGCAGAGCATGTCAGAGCCGGGACTCTGATACAGCCTGAACCTCTCATCCTGCCCTTCTCCCAGGCGACTGATGATGCAAATCACTCGTTTGGATGCACCTCCTGCTCAGACTGTGTGGTCATCCCAGACTACCCAGCAAGAGCCACCCAGAGGCCCTGGAACTCTGCTATGCTCTATAGTTATTACTGGTCATGGCTGCTTTTGTGCTACAGAGCAGAGCGGAGCAGCTGGGGCAGAGACCATACGACCTGTACAGCCTGAAATATTTACCGCCTGGCCCTTCATAGAAAAAAGTTGCCACTGCAGCATTATATAGTTGCCTTACTTAATTCTAACAATTGCACTGTAAGTGGTATCACGATGAGGGTTTTAGTAACTGGTCCCAAAACACGCAACTGGTAAAAGGCAGGACCAGTACTTAAAAATAGGTTTGTCTGCTTCAAATCCCAAATATACGCCGGACATGGTGGCACTCTGCTCTAATGCCAGTACTTGGGAGGCCGAGACAGGAGGATTAAGGACAGCCTTGTCAAGTAATGACAAGTAATGAGACTCTCAGGAACCTAGAAAGACCCTGTTTAAAAAAAAGGGGGGGGGAGTATATCTCAGAATGTCCCTGGGTTCAATCTCCAATCACACACACACACACACACACACACACACACACACACACACCCCAAATATACAATTTCGCCTATCTAATCAACAGGGAGTTGGCCAGTGGTGTAGTGAAAGCTGTCTTCCAGGAGTGAGTGAGCCAGGTTTAGATAAAGACTAGTTGAAGCCTACCTCACCCCCTCGCTTTCTCTTAAGCCCTAGATGACTGTTGCTGCTCTTTCGGCCTACCAGGCGGGAGCTCGAAGCTTGTAAATAAATCTGAAACCCAGAAGAGCCAGGCAGGCTGGGAGCAGCCTTGGCAAGGCCAGCCAGAGTTACCATGACGACAGAGTCATTTCCATTACAAACCCTGCAACAGGCTTCCAGAAGGTGATTAATGGTTGACCTCTGGGAGCTGGGAACTCTCTGGGGTAGTATTCTCTTTAGGCTGGTGCAAAGCTTGGACCATCTCCTTCTCCCTGGTTTGGGAAGTGGAGGTAAAATGTTCCAGTTGGAAATGCAGAGGCAAATCACTATCCCCTGTGACTTCAATTCCTAAATTCAGCCCAGGAAGCCCCCAGGTAGTGAACAGAGCACCCAGCTGAACCCGAGGTATTCAAAGCCAGACAAAGGAATATAAGAGAAGCCAAGGGGACAAATGTAAGACTGTACTCTGGTCAATTCTTGCTAGATAAATGGTGTCCACTCACCAAAGAGAAAAGAGACAAAAAAAAAAAAAAAAAAAAAAAAAGAATTCAGCCAGGCAAGTCACAGGTAGTAAGAAGCAGGGGAATCCTACCTCCTTTGAGTCCAGAGAAAAGCTCTTTCTACAGACTCAAGAAGACGAGGCGGAAGAGGACTGGCCGCCTGCCAAAGTACTGACCCATGTTGAATTTCAACAGTAGGGACTCGAGGAGGCTCAGATGTCCTCGTGTCCCAATGGATGGGAGCTGACTGCCTGCCAAGTGGGGTGACCCGGGCTCTGCACCCCAACCTTGGGATGTCTGTTGTAGAGCCATTCCAGCTCATTCATCGACAGTTTTTCTCTCTGCTGACATTTGGGTGCCTCTGACTGCCTCGTCATTGTTTTTGTTTGGCCATTTTCTCGGCTGTGAGTCACTCCCCCTCTAGCCCGGCTGGGGGCGGTCAGGCACTCACTGTGTTGGTACAAGAATCCCTGCGGCTGGCTTGGATCAGTTTCTTCCTTTTTGCTAAGATAGTGTGACTCTGGGGTCGAAATGGCAAGACTGTGCAAGAGGAAACAGAAGGCACCTGGCTGCTCTGCAGTCTGAGCAGGCTGCTTTGAAGTACAGCTCAGGAAGAGGCTCCCTGCCCTCACTCTGTCCTCTCCTTGGGGAATTCAGAACCAGGGGACAAGGAATCCTATCCCTCTGGCACCATCAAAATGCCCCCTGTGCCTCTGCCACTGTCCCATGTGGACACCAAGACCCAGGACGCTCCAAGGAAAATGTAGTTGTGGATAAGAACCTCCATCAAAGACGTGTTTACATAAGATCTGTAGCAACATTGCCTATAACTGAAATGATTTTCAATTTTGAGCTCCCATTCAGTGGCAGGAAATTAATCTCAGTTAACTCCAGGCCTTCCATTTTTCACTTTATGGGGTTCGTACTAATTTGGGCAGCAGTTACCTGGCTCTATTACACAGAGTAGGGGCGGTGATTCCATCCTCCATGAAGTCTCCAGCTGCATTGGTGTCCACCCACACATCCTGGTCCTGCCTGGTCTGTGGTCCTCAGGCCACCCGGTCACTGTTGTGTCCTTCTCTTCCCAGCCTGCCCAGGTTCATGGGTGGGCTTTTCTGAGCCACATGCCCACAGCTCTTAGCTGCGCGCCGTACATTCTGCTTCCTGGGCACCATCTGAAGTTGCCTTCCATAGCCTTGAATATTCTTTTCTGGGGACACTCACCAGAGCTACCTTCTTGCTTCCCTGACTCTCCATCCTCCTTCTTCTCCAACAATCCCTCCATCCCTCCTCCTCCTTCTCCTTCTTTTTCTTTTGTGTGTGTGATACTGGGGATTGAGCCCAGGGGGTCCTACCACTGAGCCATACCCACAATCTTTTATTTTATTTTTGTTTGTTTTGGTGTGTGTGTGTGTGTGTGTGTGTGTGTGTGTGTGTGTGTGTGTGTGTTACTAAGGATTGAACCCAGGAGCATTCTCTGAGCTAACACCTCCATCCTGATTTATTTTTTATTTTGAAACAGGGACTCACGAAGTTGCTGACGCTGGCCTTGAACCTGTGATCCTCCTGTCTCAGTCTCCCAAGTGCTAGGATTACAGGTGTGTGCCACCCTGCCTGGATTGTTTTATTTTATTTTATTTATTTTTGAGACAAGGTCTCCCTAAGTGGCTCAGGCTGGCCTTGAACTTGTGATCCTCCTGTCTTAGCCTCCCAAGTACTGGGATTACAGGTGTACACCACTATGCCTGAATCTCCTCCCTTCTTTAGTTCACCTACATGTATCTCGGTTCTGCATGGTGGAGAACACGCGGTTCTGATTGCTTGCATCTGGTTTCAAATCTCCTGATTTTTTCCTGGGTTCTCTTTGTTTTGCTTTGAGAGGAGAGCTGGGCTTCTGGAACCAAAATACAAGAATTGTCTTCCAGATTCCTCATTACTCCCCCAAAGCCTTGCTTAGCCAACAAGGGGGCAAACCCACCACCCCCTCACTCTGTGAAAGTCTCAAGTCACCCCATGACTTCTGTGAGTCCTCAGGGATTCTGTTCTCTTGGTCACTCCTGGCTCAAAGCAGTGTCTCCTCTGACTTGGCTCGGTCAGTGCTGTCTTGCTTCCCCTGCTGACTGTCCCTTCTTGTATCACCCCACATGTGGAATGAGCCCTTTTACAGGGCTCACAAACACAGGCTCCATTCACACTGGGCTTCCATGCCTCTGTGTGTGTCAGACTTATTGAAAGTTTGGTAGGAACAAAGAAGGCTATTATTGAGCAGCAGCCCCCCAAAAACATTTAAAAAGCATATTAGCTCTCTATTAAAGACCTCCACTGGCTTCCCTCCAGAGGCCAGGGAAGGCAGCTCCTTTCCTCTTAGCACTGCAGGTCTCTGTCCCTTGTTGAAACGCCTAGCTCCCCTCCCCCTCCTCAGCTCCCCTGACCTGCATCTTCCTCAAGAACACCACGCTCCTCTCACATGCAGGCCCCCTCTTCCCGGCTGGCTCCAGCAGCAGCCCTCAGTCCCCTTTCTGTCTCTGCACCCCACGCTGCCTGCAGCAAAGCAAGACAGGCCTTCAGTGTAAAGGGTCTGCTTATCTGAGAAGGAAATTATAGTTATAGAGAATAACTGCTTCTCTTCTTTGCAAAATAAACAAGCACAAAATTCCTATTTGGCATGGCTATCAGAAACAAGAAGAGAGAAAATGTCTGCTCTGCTCCCTCTTGGAGATTGGTAGGGAAAAAAAATTGTTTTGCCTAAGGCTGCAATGGCCCTATTATCTATGCGTGGTTCCCCTCCGTGAGGGTTACCTGCAGCCCAGTCTTCATCTCAGTCTGACTTTCCCTGCCATTTAGGATATGCCTGGTTTCTACCCGCCCCCACCCCTATGTGTGTCTTTGGGGAATATAATTTAATATTAGCATTAGCCTAAGTAGCAAATGATTAGGAAGGAAAATAATGTATGCCAAAATGAAATGATTTTCAAATAATCCACAAGAAAGGAAATCTCTTCCACTTTCTTTTTTTTTCTTTTCTTTTTTTGTTTGTTTTTGCGGTACTGGGGATTGAACTCAGGGGCATTCTACCTCCGAGCTGTACCCCCAGCCCTATTTTTTATTCTTTATTTTGAAACAGGGTCTCACTAAGTTGCGGAGTGCCTCACTAGGTAGCTGAGGTTGAGGCTAGCCTCGAACCCAGATCCTCTGGTCTCAGCCTCCCAAATGCTGGAATTACAGGCAGGCGCCACCACCTCTTCCACTTTCTTTGTACAAAGATGTCCTTCTCTGGAAAGGAATTATATACATCAGGCCTCTAGGACACAGCCCTAAAAAACACCCAGATGGCCAAGTCAGGCTCCCAGCCTCCCCTTATCTCCCTGAAGCCTCCCAGTTCCCTGGTCCCCTCTCCAGCAGCCACTTCCCTACCTACCCTGTGTCAGACCCTACCTGTTCTGCATTCTATCTCTCTCCCCAGGGCCCTGTTCTCAGCTGGGAAGCTGATAAACTGCACTCAAGTGATAATGGATGGTAATAAGTTAATGTGTTACCCCTCCTGGTAACATTTGCATTTTGACAGGGTCTTTCTGAAGAAAAATCGTTCTTAACAACAAAATGACTGGGATTGGGAGCATTCCAGCACCTGCGTCTGGCGGGCCTGAGGAAGTATACTTGTAACAAGAGGCATTTAGATTCCTCAAATCACACTGTTGTTTCTTCCCACCTACAGACCATTAGGAAAAGGGTTCTTAGGAGGCAGCCAGGCCAAGGCCCTGGGACAGGAGAGCGACCCCCACCTCCAAGTCACCTCCTAGAAAAGGAAGGAGACATCCCTAGGAGACACAAAGTCCCCAAATAGAAAGAGGGTGGGGTGGAGGAAACCCCTGCAGAAAAGAACTGACATTTCTGGGCTAGGGAAGTGTCCGCCTCTGCATTAGAAGGCTGGCAAAGGCTTCGCAGCAGAGAATGCTTCTGGGGTAACGTCACAGTAGACAGGCTGTTTCTATGGGGCTGACTGCCAGCCGCGGGCTGGGGAGCTGGGGGAGCCGTGGGTGAGGTGCAGAGCCGCTCTCCAGAGCCGCCAAGCTGCGGGAGGCCCGGAGAACCCACACAACAGCTGGGCCCACCTCTGAGCTGCACCAGCCTCCTGGTGGTCACAGGTGTTCTCCCTCAGAACTGGCAGGACACATTGTGGGGTCACCAGCACCAGCTGTCCTAAGCCCCCTCAAGCAGGCTGCACCACCTTTTGCTCCAGGGCTGAGCTGGCCAGAAGCGGGGCCTTCGTGCACAGTTATTTCATCTTAGCCGTGACCCTGCCAACCTCCTCTTGCTCCTGGCAGGACCATCATCTCTCCAGCCATGTCCCCTGTCACAGAGGAGCTCCCTTCCTGCTTCTCTTCAAGGCCCTACCCCTGTCAGGGAGAACTTTCTCGAGCCCAGACACAACACTGCCTAATACCAGGTCCCCCACCCCACAAGCTCCCCTTCCTAGGGGACTCAGAACGAGCAGCTGCCCGCAACTGAGTGGGCCTTGCAGCCAAGCACTTGGCTGGTGTGCACAGAACACAGGACTGGTTACGTCTCAAAATAAATACCACTTCCATAAAATAACTCTGAGAGCTGCCAGCTGGCCATGTTGGCAGGGACCGCGGGGAGCTGGGCTGCCACAGAGGAGGCAGGGCCTGAGAGGTGCTAGTCAAAAGGTAGAACATTTCATTTAGACCGAAGGAATAAGTTCAAGAAGTCTTTGTACAACATGGTGACTATAGCTAATAATGATTTATTGCACACTTGAAAATTGCTAAAGAGAAGATATTCTGAGCGTTCTCACCGTACAATGGTGTGGATGTGGCTTGAGTGTGAACCTCAAGGGTTCATGTGTTGCGATCTTCGTCCTCAGTATGGTGATGTTGGGAGGTGATGTGGACCGTTAGGAGGCAGAGCCTAATGGGAGATTCTTTGGCAGTTGAGGCTGCTGCCCTCTGAGGGCATTAAGGTGGGTCTTCTGGGACCCTGAGTTATTATAAGTGAGCCCAACCTCTGAATCACTCTCCACTTTCCTTTCTGGCAATGGGATCTCTTCCTTTCCCACCTGCTCCTGCCACCATGCCATTTATCATTAGACTCTCACTAGAGACTGACCTGATGGATGCCCCTAGTCTCAGAGCCTCAGCATCCCAAACTGTGAGCTAAATAAAACATTTTTCCTTATAAAGTAGCCTGCCTCCGATATTTTGTTATAGTAATGAAAAGTGGTCTAACACTTACTACCAAAAAATGGTATGAAGTAATGCATATGTTAATTGGCTTGACTTAGCCATTCCACAACATATACATATATCAAAACATGATATTGCATACTATAAATATGTATAACTTTTATTTGTCAATAAAAAAATAAATAAAATAAGTTTTTTAAAAAATCAGTCTAGATGGTCTCAGAGGAGGAAATGACACAGATAGCAGTTACAGGTAGTGGGTTTCAGCTCAATCAAAAGAACTTTCAAACAGGCAGCACTATCTAAAAATAATAGGCTATCTTGGGAGCTAATGAGATCACAGTCCCTAGAGGTGTTCAAGACGGGGCTCAAAACCACCTACGAGAAAGAGAGCTGCCAGCAATCAAGCACTAGAAGATGGCTGTCTGAGTTGACTTCTAATGGTGGTTTAAAGACATCAGTGCTTTGTAAAAGGCCTCTGATTGGATGGATAGATATTGATTGAGCATCCTTACCCCACTTAGAATCACCACATCAGGTTGGGAGGGACGGAAAGGTAAATTAACATTTATTGAAAATCCATTACATACTGGACACATTATCTTTAATCTTCACAAGTGTATGAGGAAGGGTTTATTATTTCTGTTTTACAAGGAGAAACCAACTTTAAAGATGCTAAGAACCTTGTCCAAAGTCACATTCTGTAAACAAGTGGCAGAGCCGGCATGGGGTCTGGTCTCCTGGTAGAGACACTGCACTAAGCCCCCTTCTTCTGAAGAAGCTACTGTTACATCCTCCTCCCACCAGTCTCCTGGAGCCCATCCTCATCTTCACCTCCATGGAGGTGGACTTGTGCAGTGGCCTGACTGACCAGCCAGAATCTGTCACTAAAACAGACTCATCAGGCAGAAGGATTCATGTGTGGTTGTGCAGACACCTACCAGCCAGGGTGGCTTCAGCCAAGCAATTAAGGGAGTGTATAAGTCCGGGCGAGTAGGGCCTGTGACGGGCTGTTTAAGAGCCTGTGTGCTTTTCACTATTGCTGCTGCAGCGAGAGGCGTGATGCTGGGTGTCAGGGAAGCTGCCACTTTGGCAGTTTACAGGCAAAACAACAGCCCTTGCATCCCTAGGGTGGATTGGAGATCCAGCCATGCAGCACCATCTCTAGCAGGGAATCACTGGGTTGAGCAGTGACCAGGGAAGCAAGAGACCAGAGGGTACTGCTACCGGCGGGATCGCCTTCAGCCTTACATCACTGCTGATGGCTGTGTTCAGGCACCAGGGCTTCTGTCAAGCAACTTGACCACTGTCTTTAGTATGACTTTGCTCTTTCTCCACCCACTGTAACTTTATGGGGAAACTGAGGCAAGCTGGAGCTGAGAATGGTTTAAGTGCAGGACTATTTGAGGACAAGCTCGGTGGAAGCCAGTAGTTACAGTTCTCTTTGCTCCTTGTTCAGTTGAATGAAAACTCGATGTGGCAAAAGGAGAGGTCAGCCATGCCCATAAGGCCCAGCAAGGCAGCCAGACCTTGCAGAGGAGGAGTAGGATGGAGATCCAGCTATAGGCCCCGCCTGCCCCCCCCAACCCCAGCATGGCATCTGGCTTCTCTGGCTTTGCCTTCTTTTGCTTTCAAACCTGGGCCCACCAAGACCTTCGCTTTGACTGGAAAAATTACCCAGAGATGAGGCTTCCTCCCCTACCTCCAGTTCCTCCTTAGCCTTTTTCTGCAGGGTCATCTCAGTGGGCCTGCATGTCTCTCCCACCGGACCACCTGTGCTTTGTCTTCATGGAAAGTGGAGCAACTGGATAGCACAAAGAAGTTAGCACTGAGCCTGAACCTTGAATGAGGGATTGGTTTTTAGCAAATGCTCAGAAATCAAACCTCTTTTCAATGTGCTGCTTAGAAGATTGTTAATAAGCCAGCAACTCTCAAGTCAGTAGGATCATGCCTTGCAGAGGCTCAGAACAATGGTCTGGGAGGGAAAGGGTTAAGCAGCTGAGGAAAGGAGCTGACACAGTAGCATTTCATCTGCATAACAGCTGTTCCCTCTTATCCTTTCAAGGGTCCTGACATGGGCCTCGGACCTGATGCGCTGACCAAGGCCAGGGACAATTTCCAAGCGAAATTCAATCCCGCGGACAGGAAATGTGTTCATTCATTTGCTTGACTTGTCAGCCTGAGCTTCTGTGTGCATTCCCACCCAGCAGCGACGAGGCAGGAGGGGTGAGCAGGCAGGTTAGAAGTAGGGGCATGAATTCATAATCAGGATTTACCAGATCCTCTTAGAGGGAGTCAGCATTTGTGGGGCAATGAGATTATTTACAGAGCTATGAGCAAGAGCAATAGCTGGTGGAAAAATAGAGACTTGAGGAACAGGAGAAGGAAAGCAGGGGCGGGACCGACCCCCAGAGACCTTTGTGGAGCCTGTGGAAAAATGATTTTCGGACCACAGCAGACCTCAGAATGTATCCTTCAGGAACTATTAGCATCACGTATTGGTCCTGAATCTTAAAGCTTGAATGGAGGAGATAATGGTTTATAGATTAAAAAGAAAGGATTTGTTTTTTTGTTTGCAGCTAAGGATTTTCCTCTCCTCTTCCCATGTATAAAGATTAAGTGACAGTGCAGAAATTTGAAGTCCTTCCAAGAAAGAGCAGAGACCAATCTCTGCAGTCCCTTATCCTGAAACCGGCCCTGGCTCATTGGACAGGTGGAAGTGGAAATCAGAAAGTCACTCCCAGCCAGTCTAAGAGAATGGTCCCAAATCCCAGAGTGGTTCCATCGGGCCCAGAGTGGGAGGCCCAAGGAGTCGGACCCTGGCCCAGAAGCCTCCTGGCCCTGGATTCACACTTATTTGCAGGACAAACCTTCTGGGGCTCCAAGTTGGGGAGAGTGAGATAAAGGGGAGAGGAAGAGAGTGCACTTCACTGTTTACAGCTAAGCACTGGTGTCTGAAAGCCTCAAACTGAAGGCATCAATAATTTATACATTCATATGCTGTAGAGTATTTCCCCTTTTGTCACATTTCTGGCCAATTGATTTCCCCTGGCCACAAACTTGCTGCTTTTAGAACATCATTAATAACAAATCGACTCTAGTAAAAGATCCACCCTGGGAGAGGGGGGCATTGGCTGGGAGATGTTCCTGACCTTGTTTCCCCAGGGAAAAGGGACTCTGAGCAGTCACAGCAGCAGAACACACGCATGAAGGCTGGGAGCCTCCACTCCCCCGTGCCTTGCCGTGATGGCAGAGGGACTGGGAAACAGAGAGGGAGGAGAAGCAACCCTATGCCTTCTCAGTCCAGTACCAGAAGCATCAGCTAGAATTACTAGGGAAGAGAGAGAGGAAGATGGTAAAAAGTCTCTTGGGAGGGGCTATTTATACAGAGTTGGAACCCTGTCTAATAGCACCCTCCTTCCCCATCTCACCCCAAGGTCCTGTTGTTGGAGGCCCCCTGGGTTGAGACCAATTAAGTGCTCTGGAATGAACCAAAGAGCTAGGAGTTCATCTTGAAACTGGGAATCTCCTCCAAAGATTCTCTGAACCTCATCAGGAAAATGAGGAGGCTGCCCAGGTCAGGGTCCTTCAAGAGAGCGACTTGGGCCCAGGATGTCTTCAGTGCTGGCTCCCTCCTCCGAGACCCTTCTGTGTGGCATGGCATGACTTCCTGAGCCTGCAGGCACTGGGGGACCAGATCGACTTCCCATGCTTCTTTTTCACCAAGTCCCTGGGCACCACCAGTCCCAACAGCCATCACCTTTAGTATGTACTCGCAAAAGTCTTGTTTATTGAGCAAATGAAAGAAAAAATGGTCCAACAGATCATTCACAGGGAGTAAAGTACTGTTACTGCCATGGACTCTAGCTCTCTAGTCCTGGGACCTCAGGCAACCTAAGAGAATTGCCAAGTAAGGTTTATTGCCTGATGGGTGGTCGCTAAAATCAGATGCTAAAGCCTTCTTCACCTACAAGGACCTGATTTAGATGAAAACTCCCCCTTTATCAGCAGACTGTGTGAAGGTCCTTCTGGAAGGGTTTTAATGGAAACTACTAGAAAATCCTTCCTTGAGCAGTGCCTCCTGTTGAAGCAAAAGGAGAAGTCCTCTTCCTCTGCTTCTGGGCAGAGGTGTGTAGCCCAAAGGGGTGTGAGCCAGGAAGCCCACCCCACTCACACCCATTGAGCTTCCACCACCCCAACCTGGCAAGTGAGATGCTCTCCTGAGATGCCTGTTACCAGGACACTGCGAAGCAAACAGGGGTGAAGAGTCTAACATTTCTGCTTTTATCTCCAGTGTGGTGAGCACTAATGCCGGCCAGGATCAAGGCCTCCCAGAGGGCTCCACTCCACTGATCCCAGGGCAAAGGCCTTCCTACTTCCTCCCAGCCCAGTGGTTTATATCCCTGGAAATCTCCTGGTTGGCCTGATATTGATTTGACTTTGAAAAAAAAAAATCCATAAGAAATAGGCACACCACAGGCTTGAAGTAGAATCTGTCCCTGGCAGTTGTAGCAAATGCTCCCCACAGCTGGGCCCCTTTCAAACATGGCTAGCCAGGCGGGGCCCAGGCCCCACAGCTGCCTGCTGTAGCCAGCCTGCACCTTACAAGACTGTGGGGGCCCAGCTACAGTGGGCAGCTTGTCACAGTATTTTATGGGCAGGATAAATATTTGTGTTATATTCACACACACAGCTTGGAGCCTGAGCCCGCTTTATGGCCAGGCCTGGGGAGATTGGAGCACAGTGCTACACCAGCTATGGGGAATGTACTTTCCTGCTGGCATTACAAGGAAGCAGTTTGTGTTTGGGGGTTAAGAGAGAGCTGCTGGGCTTTGGTGGCAGAGCCTGAAGCCAGAGTCCTCCCAATCAGCTTCCTTCCCAAATGGGTTCACCCAGGCTGGACCAACCCCCTGTTCCAAGAACTGTCTCACCCCAATGGATATTAGCACTACTGAGGGTCTGCAAAGATTGATTCCAGATGAACTAAATGCTGGAGAGGTCAAGCAGTTTACCTAAGATGACTCAACAGTTTGTGTCTGATTCCAAGGGTCTCTTCCTACTTCAAATCTCCAAAGAAAGTCCTCTTTTTCTAAACTTCAGAGGATTTTCTGAACCTCAGTCTTCATTTTCCCCATCTCTAGAAGGCATCAAACCCCTAGACTTGGAGGACTGTCCTGCAAGGGTAAAGCTGATTAAGCTTTTCATCCTCATCCTACATTCTCTGTTCTACATTTCTCACCTAAATTTACATATTTTCCACTCATTCCCCTGGAAAGAAATTGACTTTTGCTAAGCACCTAACATATGCCAAGTTGTTTTCAATTTACAGCAACTCTATGAGGCAAGGATTATTATTCCCATTGCAAGTATAACCAATGTGCTGAATAAACAGGACCCATGAGATAGATTCAGAAAGAAAATGTGTTTGTGTTTGCCACTGTCCCTTTAAACATGTTAAAGGCTTATTTTTTCCCTTGACACCGAGTAAAATCTCTAACTTTCTTGCTCACTCTTAGAAAGCATCAGTCGCTTTAAGTCATCAATGCTCTATCCCAAATCAGTAATTGTAAGTATCAATTCAATATGATAAACACATTGATCTTTATACAAAGATGTATCAATTAGGATATAGCTAATTATGCTTTATACTGTGCTAACAAAGACCTCTAAGAGCTCAGTGATTGATACTTAACTTGTACTTCTTGCTCATTTGGGGTCCATTGTGGTCAGGGAACTCTTCCAGGCAGCTGTCCTCCATGTGGTGACTCAGTGGCACTTGGATGTTGTGATTCTATTACCAATCAGATGTCACGCTCTGGGTGACCTTACAGGGTGGTGCTGTGCCTGGGTCTGGACATGAAACACAGGACTTCTAAGTACCTTTCCTTCCCCTGAATGAGTCACACTCCTCCCCCCAACCCCTTACTCCAGGGGCCTAGGAAGTATGCCTTCTCTCCACAAGAAGAAAAACGAGAAATCGGTGAGCATGAGACATTGTCTCTGTCCCTAAGGTAATCTTTCTCCCTCCTGCCCCAGCTGCAGTTGGTGCTGACAGACTCCTTCCATGGAGAAAAGGGGATGGTGCCAGCTTCTTTCTTCTTTCTTCTTCAAACTCCCCTTCTCCCAACTGGTTCTGATCCCCATGAGTTGGGGCCATGGGAGGGAGGAGTTTAAGAACAGGGACGTTTTCTTCTGATGGGTATGGTAGTAAATGGCTTCATGGGTGCTGGACCTGGAAATAGCTAACGCTATCTAACCTCACCTGTGTCACTCCATGGCTTGACAGAGGCCCCTTTGGGAGAAACTGACAGCATTTCCCATGACTTAGGCTCTGCATTGCCTTCCTGCCCAGGTCTTGGTTTTCTGATGGCCCACTTTAGATCGGTTCTCCTTATGGGACTTTGTCTGCAATACCCGGACGAGACTCAGTAGTGGATTCAGGCCAGTTCCCTCTCCTGCTGGAGCCTATATAGTCCACAAAAGACACTTCTAACTTGGTGTCTCTGACAAACCCTGGGAGTAAAGACTAGCGTTGATACAGCAACAAGTCTCTTTCTCTCTTCGACGAAAGCATCCAACTACTAGGCCCCCTTGCCTTTGAGTTTCATGGTCAGAGTTCTTTGGCCCCCTGACTTCAGGGGATGACATCAGGCTCTTCAAGTGACCTTCTCTGTTGAGGTGAAGGGAAAGTGCCTCCCACCCCTCCCTCTGATGGGAAGGGGTACTCTGAACATGGCTCCTCCTAATGGCATCCTTTTGAAATCCTCTGAATTTCCAACCAATTGACAACATATGATTCCCTCATTGTGGGTGAGAGATTTTGAGAGTTATGAGAATGGATTTCCAGATAATACTTTTCTAAATCCTGCATGTGGTCTAGTGTACCTCAATCACCTTAACACTCTATAAGACAAGTGACAGCCACCTGATCCAACTGAAGCTGGTTTTAAAAAAATGGAGGATTTATTATAAGGTTTCATGGAATCCAGGAGCATGAATTCAACTTGAGTTTAGGAATTAGAAAAACAGGGTCCTAAATTCCTCCAGGACTCTACATCTCACATTCCTGCTTTCTTTCTTCTTCTTCTTCTTCTTTTTTTTTTAATAGCGTCTGCCCATCCTTTCCTTTCTATCAGCAAATAAGTTGACTTACTTCCTTCGCTTCTCGGGTTATGCATTAGAAACCAGGCTGCTACCAAAATATACATCGTATAGTCCATGTAAAAAAGAAAGAAAGACTTCTACTCTCTCAGCCTCACCACCAGAAATCCTAGAGAAAGGGCAGATGTCAGTTTGGTCCCAGAGTCCTCCCCTACACCAATCAGCGGGGCCTAGAAGCAAGGGCTCATCATAATATGGCAACTCCCCTCAGCTCAGCCTGGAATGGTGTGGGAGGTAGGAAACCTCAAAAGAAGGCAGCAGGTGTTGGTAGCCCCTGGGTATTCTTCCAGCTGCTCAGTCATTTGAACTTGTGTTAATGTGCCTGGTGGTTCAAACTCTAACTTTAGTAGCATTGGAAGATGGGGATGGGGTTGTGGCTTGTGCAAAAGCCCATTGAAACCAGGCCAGTTAGAGAAACTCTCTCTTCTTGCCTCTTCTACTAATAAAGACTTATTTTCTACCAGTAATGCATTTACCTCATATTCCTTGAATATCTTGGTGAGATGCCTGCCCAAGAGTCGTACCTTTCAAACAAGATTGTAAGTGTCTGAATGCTGAGAACTATGATTTGTCATCTTTATATACATTAAATTATCCTGAGCACTGCCCTGTATTTAGCATCTGTTCATTATATTTTCTAGATGTTGAAGCAAATGAATGAGTATTTCCAGAGGATATTTTCCTTCACTGAAAAGTTACCTGAAACTGACTAAGGAAAAACATAGTGGTGAATCTTAGGTAGAATTTCTTGCTTCCCTCCCAGAAAATCTAGCTTTTATGCATAAATAAGATAAAAGTTTAAAATAACACATAGCATATTTTAAACCCAGAAGATGCCCACAAATGTCTGCAGATTGGCTCAGAGATACTAACAACCCTGTTTCATATAATCTCTGCTTCATATCTGTGTCCTGGACCACTGGTCTTCCACTAGGTGGAAGCCTTCCTTCTGCCCAGTTGATCTATACCCACCACAGTCGCTACATTACTGGGGTTTGCCCAGAGAGGCATCACCGTAGCTATTTTCTCAAAGGACTTCACTCCTCTGTTTTATTTTCAAAGGAGCTGGAGTTCAGAGAGGGCTCTTCCAACTCAAGAGAAATGGGGTGCTGAAACAAGAGAAGGAGGGTAAATGTGGAATCACTTGGCTTTAGACTTACTTATTTCACCCATCTTCAGAGAAGCAGGAGCCTGGAATTGAGTACTGATACTTTACTAAAAGGATGGAGGCAAGAAAAGTCTAGGGAAAAGGTCAAAGGGAGGAGTTTGAGGAGGCAGAACCTTGTTCTGGATCAGGCATTAGGAGGCCAAAACCTGGGAAAGCATATCATTATTTAAAAATCCCATTAAGGCTCTGTTGGGGAGAGAGAAAGGTGGTGCTTGCTAATTTCAGGAAGTGACTGAGTAGTTATAAGTACCCCAAATTAATTGATGGTTTTAAGGAAGAAATAGAGTGTAGGTAACACTGAGTCATAAAACCATCATTGGGGGAGAAGAAGACTATTAATTCTCATGATTCCTCATACCACAGGACAGAAAAGTAATAGTTCAAGTTGTGTATGATGAAATCTAATGCTGTGGCATAATTTTTTCTCATCGATCGGTTTCCAGCCTATCTCCGGTGATTTATAGGAATAACGGGAGGGAGTGCTGGCTGCAGGACGGCCAGGGCTGGGGAGGTTTATGTGCAATACTGGTTTCTAGAGTTAATAGATTTTCAATTATGGCCTATGGAATCGTGTTACTCTCCTGGAGACAGCAAGCCTGATATAGCCACTCCTAGCTCACCAGTCCCCACCCACCGACCCAAGCTAGACATCTAAGAAGGATGAGAGAAGTCCTTTCCCAGTCAGTATCCTGGATGTATCCACTGGAGAATGTCCAGGTCCCCTCCTCCATCAATACAAATGTAATGGCCCTGAAATTCTCATTCCCACCTTCCTGCAGCTGGAAAACCAGGAGACATGGCTTATAGAACCAGAATTACACCTATTTTACTCAAAGCAATGTGGTAGTCTAGCAGAGACTTGATCTAACAGAGTCTAGAATCAGAAGCAGAAGGTCTTAATGGGACCAGGAAGGAAACAGTCAAAAGCAGACTCAGAGTCAGAAACCAAGAGAGCAAGAAAGTGTCAAAGATTGGCAAACAACAACAATAATCAAAGAAACTCTCTTTTACAGGAGCCACACTGCATGCTATCTTTATTCGTTATGTTCCATCATCCCAGATGTGGAACACCTATAAAAACTTCGATATAGTGTATAATATATGCTATGGTTTAGATTTAAAATGTCCCCAACACCTCATGTGTTAGACAAGACAGCCTGTCAGAGGCTGAACATGAACAAGGCTGAACATGGACACTTGGGGGCGTGGCCAGAGACCTTGTGTTTTCCCTAGAAAACACCCCTAGCTCCTACTCTCTCACCCCTAGCTCCTACTGCCATGAGCTCTCACCTTTTCTCTCTGCTCTTTACCATGATGCCCTGAGGACCTGTAACTGTAGCTCCTACTCAGAAGCTGGTATAACATGGACTGAGATTTTCAGAACTATGAGCCCCCAAATAAAATCCTTCTACCTCTATGTTTTGCATGTCAGGTGTTTGGGTCACAGTGGTAAGAATGCTAACTAAAATAATATATAATATAATTATATAGCATACAATTATATAATCATAGTAGTTACAATAATTGTTATATTTGTAACTATTATACTAGAATTAATATATTAATATTATTTAATATAATAATATATATGTTCTAGATTATTGTTTCCAACTTATTTTAATGCACCTGTGTCAATTCCATTAAAATATTTGCAGAATTGAAAACTTGGAACTTGTTGGTTAAGCACTCGGCGGTGTTTAACACAAATGGGCATTCAAATATTTATTGAATAAATAAATGAAACAAGTCTGAGAGGTCTGCTACTGGGACAGCAAAGACTTGTGCTGCTCGCCAAATATTCACAGGTTCTTCTACCTTCTCTACCTTCTTGCGGTGAAGTGAGGCTATCGACTCGTATAGACCAAGGGACTATGAAGAATGATACAGAACCCAGAAGGACTAGTGAACATCTACTGAACCATCTCCTCTCCTGCAGTCTGTGGAAATCTCCTGTTGCAGCACAAGATGTGGGGGTGTTTATCAGGTCGGCTCTTCAATGGCCACATATGGCACATCCTCCTCCCCTTCTGACTGGTCTTGGGTAGATACAATGAATGATGAATAAACTTGTGTTGTGGTAAGCCATTGTGATTTCTTTAGTCAATTCTGAATAAATACAATAATCTACATCTATCAATTGTCTCAGTCGACTCAGGCTGCTCTCACAAAATACCATAAATTGGGTTTCTTAAACAACAGACATTTATTTCTTCCAGATCTGGGGGCTGGAATTCCACATCAAAGTTCAAACAGGTTTGGAGTTTGATGAGGGCCCTCTTGTGGAATTGCAGATGGGTGCCTTCTCACTGTGTGCTCACATGGTATTTCCTTGGGTGGGAGCATGGAAAGTCTCTTCTCTTTATTATGAGAACTGTAATCCTATTATGGGAGCTCCACCCTTGTGACTTCATCTAAACCTAATTACCTCGGAAAGGTCTTACCTCCTTATAACATCTTACTGGGGGTTAGGGCTTCAGCATGTAAATTGGGGAAGGAAGAAACACAAATATCCAGTCCCATAATACCAAATCAATCCAGTGGCTTCCTTCCAGTCCTCCTTTTGCACCCTTTGCAAAAAGGCCTCTCTCTGGAAGTTCTGCCATCTGGTTTACCATCCTCTCTGTCACCATTACCTTTCACCTTCCTTTCCTTCACTCATTCACTACAGATTTTATTAGCTGGCTCCAAAATATCTTTTGTTCCCCAGCTTCTACCATCATGTTTCATATCTATGTAAACTTGCAAACTATCTATCCAAAGCGTAGTGATTTCTTGACATCAGCACTTTGACAACACTTACCCACACTTGTACCAACCAACCCTCATTTGGCCACACTTTGGGCCATGTCATCACATAACTCTTCCATCTTTGGAAATGCAAATTCTAATAGGCTAATTTTCCTTCCTTCCTCTTGCTTCCCTTCCCATCATGCTGCTGTTAGACCTCATTTGGAGCTCCAGTCTTTCAAACACAACCTAAGTATCTGCCTTCCCTACTGGACTCTAATATTCTTCTTGATGTTTTCAGTACTTACTATAATGCATGGCCCAGGGAATTATGAAGAAGATATTCATGAAAAATGAATGCACTTTTCAAGGGTTTTGAGCTGTGTCATTAGGTTGTTTATTTGGTGGTTTTCCCTTCTTCTTGTGTGGGCACTCAGTGCTACAAATTTTCTTCTTAGTACTGCCTTCAAGGTGTCCCAGAAGTTTTGATATGTTGTGTCTCTGTTTTCATTGGTTTCTAGGAAATTTTTAATTTCTCCCTTTCCTTCTTCCATGACCCATTCCTCGTTCAGCAGTGTGGTGTTCAGTCTCCATGTGTTTACATGGTTACTCTGGGTCTTCTTAGAGTTTATTTCTAGTTTCACTCCATTGTGATCTAAAAAGATGCAGGGAATTATGTTACATTTTTTGAATTTGCCAGTGCTCTCTTTGTGGCCCAGAGTGTGGTCTATTTTGGAGAAGGTTCCATGGGCTGCTGAGAAAAATGTGAATTCAGCTGTAGTTTGGTGAAATATTCTGTATGTGTCTAACAGATCCATTTGGTTTATGGTATTATTTAGCCCTGAAACATCTTTACTGACCTTTTGTTTAGAAGATCGGTCTAGTGATGTGAGAGGAGTATTGAAGTCTCCTAGTATTATTGTACTAAGATCTATGTGTGACTTTATATCATGCAGAGTTTGTTTTATCAAAGTAGCTGCACCTATGTTTGGGGCATAGATGTTGATAATTGTTATTTCCTCTTGCTGGATTGTTCCTTTTACTAGTAAAAAATGACCTGCTTTGTCTCTTTGGATAAGCATGGGCTTGAAATCTAATTTATCTGATATCATAGTTGCTACTAACAAGAACAGTCTAACCCCAAAGCAAGTAGAAGACAGGAAATTATGAAAATCAGAGCAGAAATTAATGAAATAGAGAATAAAAAAATACAGAAAATCAACAAAACCAAAAGCTGGTTTCTTGAAAAAATAAACAAGATAGATAAACCATTGGCCAACCTAACCAAAAGAAAGAAAGAATCAACCCAAATTACCAAAATAAGAGATGAAAAGGGGGATATTACCACCAACAGTGTGGAAATACAGAGGATCATCATAAAACTATTTTGAAAAACTATACTCCAACAAAATGGAAAAATCTAGAAGAAACTGACAATTTTCTAGATACATATAACCTTCCTAAATTGAATCAAGAAGATATAGAAAATTTAAATCGATCAATAACAATCAAAGAAATAGAAACAGCAATAAAGAGTTTACCATCAAACAAAAGCCCAGAGACAGATGGTTTTCCAAGTAAATTTTATAAAACATTTATAGAAGAGCTAATCCCAATACTCCTCAAACTATTCCATGCAATAGAAAGAAACGAGACCCTCCTAAACACATTCTATGAAGCCAACATCACATTAATACCAAAGCCAAATAAAGACAGCTCAAGAAAAGAAAATTATAGGCCTATATCAATGATGAACTTAGATGCAAAACTGCTAAACAAAATACTAGCAATGCGCATTCAAAACCACATCAAGAAAATTATACACCATGACCAAGTCGGGTTCATCTCAGGGATGCAAGGCTGGTTCAACATACAAAAAACAATCCATGTAATTCACCAATTAAACAGAATCAAAGACAAAAATCACACGATCATCTCAATTGATGCTGAAAAAGCATTTGACAAGATCCAACACCCATTCATGCTAAAAGCACTGCAGAGAATCAGAATAGAAGGAACATACCTCAAAACCATAGAGGCAATATACAATAGGCCTACAGCCAATATCATATTAAATGGAGAAAAACTGCAAGAGTTCCCACTAGAAACAGGAACAGGACAAGGATGTCCAGTATCACCTCTTCTGTTCAACATAGTACTTGAGACTCTAGCTGGAGCAATAAGGCAAGAGAAGGAAATCAAAGGGGTAAAAATAGGGAAAGAAGAACTGAAAAGATCCCTTTTTGCAGATGACATGATACTATCCTTAGAAGATCCAACAAAGTCAGCCAAAAAACTTATAGAACTGATCAACAAATTCAGCAAAGTGTCTGGATACAAAATTAATCTTAAAAAATCAGAAGCTTTCCTGTATGCCAACCATAAATCCACTGAAAAAGAAATCCAGAAAATAATTCCACTCACAATAGCACCCCCAAAAATAAAATACTTAGGGATGAACCTAACCAAGGAGGTAAAAGACCTCTATAAGGAAAACTATAAAAAGTTGAAAAAAGAAATTGATAAAGACTTTAGAAGATGGAAAAATCTACCATGCTCTTGGATAGGCAGAATAAATATCATCAAAATGGCCATCTTCGCAAAAGTGATCTACAGATTCAATGTAATACCCATGAAATTACCAAGATCACTCCTCACAGATATAGATAAATCAGTCCTTAAGTTCATTTGGAACAACAAAAAGCCCAGGATAGCCAAAGTAGTTCTTAGCAACAAGCAATAAGAACCATGCAGGAGGTATCACAATACCTGACTTCAAACTCTACTACAAAGCCACAGTAATAAAAACAGCATGGTATTGGCACAGAAACAGACACATAGACCAATGGAGCAGAATAGAAGATTCAGAAACAGACCCATGTGCTTACAGTAAATTGATTTTTTACAAATGAGCCAAAAACATACTGGAAAAAAGACAGCCTCTTTAACAAATGGTGTTGGCAAAACTGGTTAACCATATGCAGGAAAATGGAAATAACCCCCACTTTCTCACCCTGCACAAGAGTCAACTCAAGGGGGACCAAAGACCTGGAAGTCAGGCCAGAGACCTTGCAGCTACTGGAAGAGGACATAGGCCCAACACTTCAACACATAGGCACAGGTAAAAAATCTTTCTCAACAAGACCCCAAAAGCACAAGAAACTCAAAGGAAGATCAATACATGGAATTGCATTAAACTGAAGAGCTTCTGTGCAGCAAAGGAAACTATCAAGAACCTCAATAGAGAGCCCACAGAGTGGGAGAAAATTTTTGCCAGCTACTCTTCTGATAGAGGACTAATATCTAGGATATACAGAGAACTCAAGAAACTCACAGCTAAGAAAACAAATAACCCAATCAAAAAATGGGCAAAGGATCTAAATAGACACTTCACAAAAGAAGAAATACAAATGGCCAATAAATGTATGAGGAAATGTTCAA